>JARJDV010010043.1:0-139930 GCA_030264675.1 Anaulacaspis nigra
CAGCCATTTCTAGTGCAAAATTAATTATTAGGATACATCAAAAAACTTAAACCTTATAGAAATAACTACTTAATAAATATTTGAACCCGCAAAGCATACAAACACAGCGACACCGAAACGAAAAGAAAGATTTGTTATGAAGCAATAGAAAAAACATTGCAGACAGATGAAGATGAACGTCTATAAATTTTCACAATCGTACCGCGCTCTCTTCGAACTCCTCGGGGCATGGCGCCAACAAACTTATCTCTGCGAGCAGTCCCGTCCTCCGTGCTCAGTATGCGCACTACGCACACTCTCCTCTCCGCACACAATGCCGCACGCATGCCGCCGACAACAATCACTAAATTAGAAATACCTGAAATAGCTCTCGTTGCAAGTGGTGGCTCTCTTTTTCACGCATTTACCGCGTTTTTCACGCTCGATTTTCATACTTAACTAAACACTAAACTCTTTTCTATTCAACACTTGTTACAATGCGCAATGTGCTTTCTCAAGAGTCGTTGTTCATCAGCATTGATTTTATTGACAGCGTTGGCGCCCGTTTGGGATTTTAATAGGACCAAAGCAGCACCAGCAGACTCTCTGCCCAATCCATCAGTCCAACAATGGATCCATTAGTGAACAACAAGAGATAACTGTTTCGGTCCGGTTAATTTATTGGCATTGCCAACCGTTCCAATCTTGGGTGCACTGCAAAAAATGAGAAATTCCTCGCTCTCGCAAACGAAAGAAGAAGAATTTGTGTGCGGCAAGCGCGCAAAAAGGCCATCGTCGAAAATATTTTCCGTAATTCGCGTCGTTTAATTAAATTAAAGTAAACGACGACGATTGATTTACACGCTGCGGCTTATTTTTATAGAAACCTTTCGACTTGCGCGCTCGGTACGCGCCGTAAACATTTAATTATATTCGCGACCGAAAATCGGGCAAAAGCGCGCATAAATTCCACGTTAATTGGCCGATGAGTGCGCATGCACACTTTGCGCGCAAAAATGCACGTGCAATACTCAACCGTATTCTTCGTAAAATATACTGTCTGTCAGCGCGAGTGCACATATGGCGTTTACTAAATACAAGAACAAGTGAAGAAGAACACAACAGCGACAGCGCCAAACCCAACCGAGAGAGAGAGAGAGCAACTAGGAGAGGAGCAAGCACACCGTGCATTTTTTATTATATGTATGTACATTCATCGCGACATGCACTCGTTAACTTTAGTGCTAACGTATAACTTATACAACTTGCTTCGGCGCTAAAAATCTGCCATTTAATAAAATTCATTTTGTTTATGTGTTTTGTGCATGTCTTCTAGATAAATACAGAGTGTTCGCAGTGAAATCAAACTCAGTAAAATATTCTAAATTTCAGAAATATCCAATATTTTAATTAAGCTATGTAAATAAAAGCACGCAATTTTCAAATTAATTAATTATCACTCTTTCTTTAGGTATTTGATGCAATCCTAACCTAACATTGTTTAAATATGGCATTCTTAGATTTCTAACATTAATCTGGTGTAACCTAACCTAATATTATTAAGATATTAAATTATTTCATAGAGAAACTAACCTAACTTTAAGCTAACCTAACCTAATACTGTTTAAAAATTAGAATTTTTCATGTATAACTTAACTTTAACTGAATCTAACCTAACATTGTTTAAATATTGGATTCTTTCATAGATACTTTACCTTGAATCTAACTTAACCTAAATCAGAATGGCTTAGATATTTATTCCATAAATAATCTAATAAACTATCTCTAATTAACATTATTTAAATATTGGATTCACTTTAATCTAACGTAACCTAATACTGTTTAGAAATTGGAATTGTTCATATATAACGTATCATTAACCCAATCTAACGTACCATTGTTTAAATATTGGATTCTTTCATAGATACTTTACCTTAAATCTAACCTAACCTAAATCAGAATGGCTTAGAAATTTATTCCATAAATAACCTAATAAACTATCGCTAATTAACATTATTTAAATATTAGATTCACTTTAATCTAACCTAACCTAACATTGCTTAGATATTGGATTATTTAATAAATAACTTAACTTTAATGCTACTTAACCTAACCTAATAATGTTTAGACATTAGATTCGTTTATAGATAACCTACCTAATAAATATTTACATATTTTATTCTTTCATAACCTAACATTATTTAGATATTGACTTTTTTCATAGATAACCTAACCTAATAATTATTTAGATATCTCATCGTTTCATAACCTAACATTGTTTAGATAGTGAATGCATTCATAGATAACCTAACTTTAATCTGAAAGGTTTTAGAAAAAGTTGTCCTAAATTTTAACGAAATTAAAGGTATTTTTATTATTAAAAGCATTTTTACAAATATCAGTATGTTGTTTGAATTACAATTATTTGTTTATAATAATACCTACATAAATAATTTTTAATCCGTCGTAAAATTGTAAACGTAAAGTATCGATCGTTAACTTCGTGTTGATAAAATATAAACAAAAATATTAATTAAGCTCATGCTTAATTTGCCTCAAAATCATTTTAAAAAAACGATATAACCTCCTCGTAAATTGGCAAATATTGAATGGCAATTATTACTAAGCGTTGCAGCAATAAAACGAACCCATCCACGAGCAAGAACGCGCTACGCTGACAAACGCACACGAAAAGGAAGGATATAGAAAAAGCATTAAGAAAATACAAGAAAGGAGCCAATAAACGAAACGCAATTTGGCTCTTTTTCTTATTCGTTTCATTTCTTTTATTATTTATTTTATTTATATTCAATGCGTATGCCGCAACGCGCGCTCGCTGCCGGTACGCATTTTCGTTCTTATTAGTTGCGTGCACCAGCTGTGTATTCGCACTCGCAAAGTAAGTTAAACAAGAAAGGCGAAGAGGTTTTAAAAAATTGCATATAAATTTGGCCAAATAAGAAAATGAGAAAAAGAAAAAATACATTTTCAATGGCGTAAGAAACAAAGACTGAGGTATAACATGTGAATTTCCAGGGGAAAAAGGAGAAAAATTTGATAAATGAGAAATTGAAAAGTATTAAGTTTGTATTTATTGCGTGCTCCACTTTTGTAAAAGTTAAAGTAGCATTGTGTACTGTTTCTCCGGACATTATCGTGAATATAGATATTGACATTTTCAAAATTTTGGTGTCAATCGATAGATTAATAATTGTATTTTACGAATATATAAATTTCATTTTAATCTGACCAGTGGTTTAGCAACAATTTGGCCTCAAAATTGAATAAGTTTGACGTCAAAGAAAGCTGCAAACACTAGAGTCAAGTTTAAACTTCAATATCTTTAAAACCTATAAAGATTTACAAAAGCCAATTATAGCATTAGAAAGGTTGTCTAATGCAGAATAAGGATATGTAAAATGTATTGCGCTTAAATCATTACAAGTACATGTAATTAGCGTATGAAAATATTGAAATACTTGATGCAAAAATTATTTTCAAATTGAGTTTTACATTTTAGATTTTATACCATTAAATAGAGAAAATTTTCAGGAATCACGCCAAAAAGGTCTGATCGTGCCCAACAAAAATACAAGAAAGTATTTTCAATTTTAGAAGACAAAAATCTACTAAATTAAGTCATTTTTAAAACAAAAATGGAGTAAATTGAGAAAAATCTATTGTGCGATGAACCATCATATCTCCGGTAATCCAAATTTGGGATTAAATACAAAATTATGTTCTGAATTTATCAAAATACTACATGAGAGTGCAATTTTCCAAGAATATACTATATTCCGGATGGAGCGCGCCCGTCAAACCGCGTCGTCTGTTTTTTTTGGAACATTCGGGAGGGCAAATTTGAATCGTGAAGGATCGGACATGCAATCATACACTATGCATGCATTGTTAGGTTCGCCATCCTCTGTTTTTTCGCTACTCGTGAAACTCTCTTTGATTCGTGAATGATCGGACGTTCACTCGTAAGTTATGCATACTCCAATGAAAAATAAATGGAATTGGCACCAAACAACTACCGCAGATGCTCCATCCAGCTATAATACATTTCTGTATAACCAATTCGACTTTTGGATATAGCGACGAAATCTCTTAATGTCTCCAAATGCTACTCAATGAGATTTTCTACGCTATTTTAAAAACCATATTTTACAATAAATTTTAATGACGGACAATTTACGCGCGTATATTTAGAAGGGTGCGTAAATATATCTTCAAAGTCAGTCGTGCACGGCGCGCGCCCTTTTAAAAATAACGAATATCTATAAAAATAACAAAATTTCCGCTCCGCGAAGGAAGGCGAATGAAGGAAGTCACACGTATTTTACTTCGCAGCCGTTCTTTTAAGACGGTCGAAGCAAAAAGCGAGTTTTCAATGGCAAATGCGCGCACGCGAGCATCGATCGCGTGTTTAATTTTAAATATAGTTAATGTTACGCTAGGTAGCTGACAAGCTAAGCACACGCCACCACTGAGTGATGTATTTCAGAAGAGGAAAAGCAAAAAACGCCACTGCACACTAAAAATAATTACGACTCTTAGATGGTTAGCGCTAAGTGTTGAATAAGACATGCCAATGATACACACGTACGTACCGCGTACCTTTAAGTAAGTGAGTAAGCGCACTTCTTGCTCATTCGATGTGCGCGTGCGCACGTAGTGTTGTGGAAATCTAAGAAAGTACGCGTGTCGTATTTTCGAATGCGTTTTGCTTTAATCACGCATGCAACATGTGAGTAATTTACAAAGAAACACAAATGTTTGCTTCGACGAAACAGGACGAATTCTTTACGTTTCAAACTTTCCGTTTATTTTGACTTATTACTCGTCGAGATAATTAAGTGCTGCGGCCGTATGCATCACGGCATTGAGTGATTGCCCATGTAATTAGCTAACAGCAAGAAAAAGTTGAGAATTTTTCTTTACAAATTTGCAAGTTTCTCATTCAACGTTTCAAGAATTAATTATGTATATAATTAAGCGTATGATCAATTTAATATTTTAGTAAATTATACGTAAGAACTCTAAAAATTTCCGATTTTGATTAAATGCTAAAAGTAAATTTAGTTCAAAAACTTCTCAATGGGGGCAGCACCTCTGTTATAATAAAACATTCTATTTGGGGATAAATTTAATTTCTCTTGCGTAATGATTTCCAATAATATTAACCTAATAAACATACAAATTATTAATCATCATAAATATATACTATATCTGAATGGAGCATCCGTGTTAAATGTTTCGTGCCAATATAATATATTTTTCAAGCGACTAGAGCATATACGTCATATGCGATGGATTAGTATACATCATATAGTGCATATGATTGAACGTCCGATTATTCACGATTCGCAATCGCCCTCCCGAACGCATAAAAAAAAAACAAATAAAGGGGGATCAAACACTGCTCTAGCGCTTCACATTGAATGCATATACCATTTGACAGTCGCGTTCTAGAGCTTTGTATACATGCGATTGCAATTATTCTTTTTATTTCTGAAGCTCTGTTGAAAATGTATCTTAAATGACGAATTTTTTATTTGAATTATAACTTAAAATAGAATGTAAATATGAAGTATAATCGGATGAAAGCAAAAAAATAAGAAGCTTGGAAACATATCAATTAAATACTTATCTCGAAATAAAAATTACTCACTGCGGTTCCACAAAGAAGCGCTCATAAAAACTAACGAAACAATTATCTAAATTTGTTGTCTTAATAGCTCTAAAAATAATTGGAAACCCCCCACGTTTACGAAGCGAAATGATTGAACTTTGCTTCTCGGAATTTGTTGAACTTCTAACACCACGCATAGACACCTCACCTTTTTCATCGTCTGCGTCCACGTAGTTTGAAAAATGCCTATTTGTAATGTAAATGGCTCGAACATTTTTAAGGTAAGAGAGAATTTTCTCGAGTTACCACCAAGGGTTTGTCTGCGCTTCTTTACTTCGTCGGGCACACGGGCAGTGTTCGTAGATCGTTAAACACTCAAAATCGTGAAAGCGGACTAATATCCATAAATTTTGCGGCAGTCTTTCTTATTCTTGCGCGTTCCTCTTTCGCTTCATCTTCGTGCATTCTTCAATGACCATCACGCACTTTCCTCCACTTTATAGGAAGAACAACATAATACTACCTGTCGCTCTTTGATTATTACGGCGACTGCGACAAGTGCGTTCGCTTTGTTCGCGCGCAGCTCAGCGAGGAGACGACGACGACATAAAGGAACTTTAACAACGAGGAAATCTTTAAATCTTTCAAGCCTTTACTATTTCAATAAAAACATTAAAGATTAACAGATAATGCGATACATAAATAAACCCTACGGGTAATTTCGTTTATAACGACGTTCAAAACATCCAACATTTTCGTCGCTGAATACGCAGAATTAATTTTGGAATTATAAATAATCATTTTTATGGTTTATTGCGACCTCTTTACTATCACACACGAGTCTACCCGATCTCAACACGAGTCGAGGTCGGAAAAGCCGAAGTTGATTTCGTTTAACTTCGTGATAACCGAACTCAAAATCTAGACCAGTGGTACTTAATAAATTATTTATGGAATATCAAAAATTCCAAATGATAAAATTAGTAGTAATTCAAAAACTCACTAATTAAATTAAATTTGCAACACTCCCGATATTTTTTTAATATCGTTCTGTATTACAAAATAATGTTTGGAGACTACTGGTCAATCGCTATAGTTAACTGACAGTTATTTTGAGTTCCATACTTAAGTCTTTAGTTGTTATTTTTGGAGTGGAATTTTGCAAAATACAAATTAAATTTGTTTGTTGTTGATGGTTGAGTTGTTAGTGAATTCCGCGAAGAGAAACGCGAGTCTGTCGCGTAATTTAGTTAATTTGTTTTGCACCTTCTGCGCTCGCGCATAAATATTGCTCAAGCGCATAATTCAATTCGTTCGTCTTGATCCGCACGGAGCGGCAGCAGCGCGCACCGCGCACACCGTCCGTCATCAAACCGTCAACGCGCACTGCATGAAATCCAAGAAAAAGCAAAGCAATGGAAACAAATTCTTCAAGTTGTACGGTAATGCAATGCAATTCTTCGTCGCGCGTCTCGTTTTCCTTCTGCGTCCTGCCACATTGCGCGAATTCAATGCTTTTATCCAATTAGTCCTTGAACTGAACTTTATGTAATTTTCTTTTCTTATTATTTCTTTCTCCAAATTCCATTAAATAATATTGTATTTTTTGCTTCATTCGCTGCAATTTTCTCTACAATTTATTTTATAAACCATCTATTTTAATGTTTATTCTTAAGGTATGAAAAAATTTTAATGAATAATCTTGTTGTGAAGAAAAATAGTGTAAAATGATTTAACTTAGAAGCAAAATATCAAACTTTCATTCTTAGTTTCAGGGGAATGTTTTAACTAGTGACGATTCGACCGCAGACAGTTCGCAAGTAAAGATTTAAATAATTAAACTCCTTTGTTACACATAGCATAAATTTATCATCTGGTTCTTAGCCATAGAGGGATCTTCACTAGATGTACAACTCTGATTGTTAACCAGACATTCGTATATTAATAATCAAGTAAATAATTATCTGACATTTCACTCACTAGATGAAAAGTCATTAAATATTGAAATGCATTTAACACGACATTTAGGTCAGGTGAGTTTAGGCTAAATTAGAAATTTGTTGAGTTTTGAATTAAACGCTCATCCGGAGTCGAATACTCACAACCGGCTGGGGTCCAATTGTCACGGACCGAAACTTGATTTACTTATTAAATATTAACCTTGCACTTTATTTATTTTTGAATATTTCACTCTTACAATACAAAGTGTCCATTGTCAACTTAAGGCTGGTAATTTAAGTGACTTAAGTATATGACTTACATATAAATTCATAAGTGCTCTTTTCAACTTGTAACATGTACCATAGTTAAACAGAGTTTTAAACAAGTCACTTTACTGATTCCTCAATGGTGCAGAATATCTGGGACACCCTGTATAATAAGTATATTAAAACAGATCACCTGATAACATTAACGTTTTCAATTTGTCCATACTTCTAATAATTATGATGAAATTAAATATTAAAACGGGACTGAAAAATTTCCAAGCCATTTGAAACATTAAAATCTCATTCTACATAAAATCAGCCGTTGATAATGTACTTTAAGAAGAGACTCGAAAGAAATATCAATTGTGATTTGTTAGACAAGAAAACAATCTCGCAATAAACGAAGGATAAATTACGTCGGACATAAATTGCACGTGCAAATTGCACGCACGTCATTACGGAATAGTTCAATGGGATATTTATGCGCGCAAATTGCACGCGTGCACTATGCACTTGCACTTTAATGCTAATGACGCGTGCGCCATCAACTTCTTGGATTTATCGTATCTCAAATCATTTCTTTATGTCATAACAAAAACATAACATTTGTCGTTTATCACTTCTAATTTATGACATGCTATTAATTAGTCATGATGCCGGGACATTTCCAAATTGAAAAATAAAATCTCGATATTGATTTTGTCATTATGAACTCATTACGTTCTGATATACGCTTCACATAAGTAGCTCTCGTATATTTTACGATTAATAAATTCATAATGCTATTAATGATATTTGATATTTCATTTTCAATGCTATTTATATGTGTTTTAATGCATAATTAAATTAAATATCAAAAAATGAATTTGAATTTGATATTATCCAAAATTATTAAAACATAAATATTAGATATTGAAAAAAATTAAACGTTTATTAATAGATTAACAATAGTAGATTATAAATGTTTAAATTTTATTTAATTCTAACCAGCAGTTTACCAATAATTTGATCTTAAACTGGACCAATTCTGACCTCACAATCAGGTGAAATCGAATGTGTCAATTTTAAAATTAATTTTCTTGTAATATTATATGTTAAATGAAGAATAAGGATATGTAACAATTAATTGTTTTAAATAATTAGAAATATATGTAATAAGCACCTGAAATTTTGTAAATTATTCCTTTAAAAATAATTCTCAAGTTGCGTTTTAATCGGTTTTACGGTATTTTGTTGTATTAAATTTTAAAGCATTAGATGGAGGAAATTATAAAGAATCCAAATAGTTAAGGCTGATTAAAACGAACTAAAGTCCAAGGAGGTATTTAAGGCTTAAAAGTGAAAATTCCATTAAAACTCATTACTTTGAGTGCTGAGATTAAGACTGTCTTTCATATAAAGCATTGAAATGAACCAATTTTCAAAATTCTAATTGACTTCGAAATACAAAATTTCCCAGTAAAATTCTATCATCTCAGGCCTGCACAACACACGGCCCGCAAAGTATTGAATTTTTTTGTTTTTTCCCTGTTTTTTCCTCTTTTTCCCATGAAATTATATTTTCATGGCCCACGTCTCAATTTGAGTTGTGCACCACTTATTTAATCGAATATAATATTTCTATTCAAACGAAAAATCGTCGTTATAAATAAATTCATCATTAATAACCCAAGATAAATTATAAATAATTAAAGTCATTTTTAATTTAAAGTCATAACCACCCACAGTTTCCGTCGCTATAACCAAATATAATTATAGCATTTTGACATTTAATTTGCCCTAATTAACCATTTCTCTGCGAAAGTAATAATGCACAAAGTGCATCATTTAGCATGCACATCAATAAATAATTGCGAGTCGCATAATATGTTAATGCAAATTGCACATTAGATAGTGAGATTCGTGTGCACCATATGCGCGCGTTCGCACCCAATCTCTTTGCGCGCATCTGCAATGAATGCAATTGCATTGCGTCGTCTTGCATCGCGTTCGCCGCCGCCGCCGTACGCCGTACGCCGCGGAGGATGGTGTAGGTGCGCATGCACATGCATTTGCATATTTATTTGCATACTGTGTGAATGCAAGCCGCGCGCACGCTTGCACATATGCCATATTAACACATAACGTCGCGGATTTATGTCAATTTGTGCACATCGTTTGTTATTAACTAAATAAATGTCTCGTTTCCACATTTTTATTAATGCTAACGCACATTTCCTTCAATATTCATCAAAACTCCAATGTTTTATTTATGCACATTGTAAAAGTTTCTAGAATTATCAGTTCTTAATCATCAACATTAATATTTTCATAATTCTGTGAAACCCAGCATTATCTTTAAACCTTTTAATCAGAGAATTAAATTTATTTAAATTATCTCGCGAGAATTTTTGTTTCGCATCTCAAAGTTTTAAAAAGATTTCAGAAAATTGTGTTTTTGCTCCATAAGATGCAATTAAAGTTCAGTTTTTTTAATACTATTGCACATTTCTTTGAATATCCATCGAAAATTCAAATAAACTATATTTTTCATATTATAAAAGTGTCTAGAATTGTCCGGTTTTAATCATTAATATAATTCTGTGAATCCCAGTGTTTTATTTTAATGTTGTATTTAGAAAATTTAACTTATTTAAATTAGTGATTTTAGTTTCGCACCTCAAAGATTTAAAACGATTCGGGAAAAATGTGGTTGCGCGCCATAAGACGCATCAATTTTCATTAACGCTATCGCAGATTTATTTCAATATCCGTCAAAAATTCGAATATTATACATATAAATAAAGTGTATTAAATTGTCAGTTTCTAATTATCAACATCAATATTTGCTGGTTTTGTGAATCCTAGTATTTTATGTCAATATTTTATTTAGAGAAGTAAATTCATTTAAATCATCTCTCATGAATTCTAGTTTTGCACCCAAAGTTTTAATATGATTTGAGGAAAATGTGGTTTCACTTTATAAAACGCATCTAAAATCATGTAAACCATATTATTCATATTAGAAAAGTGTTTACAATTATCCGTTTTTAATGATCAACTTCGGTGAATTATTCTAGTTTTGCACTTCAAAGTTTTAAGACAATCTCAGAAAAATGTGATTTACCTCCATAAGACGCATATAAAATCCAGTTTTATTAACACTATAGCACATTTTCAATATCCGTCTAAATTCAAATATTATTCATACTAAAAAACGTGTCTATAATTTTCTATTGATAATCATCAACTTCAATATTTTCCAATTCTGTAGATTCCAACATTTTTTTCAATTTTTTATTTTGAAAATTTAATTTATTTAAATTATCTCGCGTGATTTTTAGTTTCGTATCCCAAAATTCTGAGACGATTTGAGAAAAATGTGGTTAAGACGCATCTAAAATCCATTTTTATTAATACTATCGCACAATTCTTTCAATATTAATCTAAAATTCAAATATAAACTCGTTTCAATCAAGTATCTAGAATTGCCATTTTTTATCATCATCGTCAATATTTGCTAATTCTGGGAATCCCAGCATTTTCTTTCAATCTGTTATGCATAAAATTAAATTGAGTTAAATTATCTCGTGTAAATTACGGACTATAAGACGCATTCCAAATTATTAATCTATTTTTCTAGAAAATGTATTTTCACACCATAAGACGCATCTAAAATCCCATTTTTTCAGTAAAAAGTAAATGCGTCTCATTATCCGAAAAATGCTAAATTTAATAAACATTTTCCCTAGAAATTATTATCAAAATTCATAAAAGCTTAGTCGTATCAAGGCAACAAACACCTCTTCTTATTTAGAATTTTCATATTTGTAAATTTACAAGAAAATTCTCGTCACTAAGCCTTGTCACCTCTCGTCAAATCTTGACCATAAACACCCAACAACCCCCAAATACCACGAAAGGTGCTAAATACCTATCTACATAATTTGTTATGTTTATTGCACTAATACCCATCTGGCTACCTAGCGAGTTTAACACTTGGCCGAATTAGCAGTCATGTTCCAAGGTGTTAACAACACACAGGGTGTTCCTCACAACATCATCAAGACTTACCTTGTTTTGGCGAAGGTGTCTGATGCCTGACTCGTCCACAATCAGCGAGCCCATTGATAAGAAGCACCAGCAAATGCACAACAAGTCCACTGCACAAATTCATCGCGCACCAAAAATATTCGCGTTAGCCAACAAAGAGCACAAACGCACACAACACACGCATTTCCGTCGGTTGCACGCGCACCACCAATCAAGCATCCGTATCAATTCGTATCAATGCGCCCGTATCGCATCACTGTTTACCAATAAAATGCACGTGTGTTATACCGGCGCGCACTTTTCTCTCCTCACACACGCGCGCGCATCCTACGCTTAAGCCAGTCGCGTAAGCACTGATGGCTCAGGCAAGCCTCAAGAGCTGCCGATGCGTCATCTCGCGCGGCTCTTTACCTCTTCTTCACTGCCCGCGCCACCATCCAAGCAAGCAGCCAGGCAAGCAATTATTGTACTTGTGCTAAGAATAACTCTTAAGCCTCAAGTTCACCAAGTATCCCACCACTGCAAGCTACATCTACCACCCATCTCGCACACTAAAAACTTACAGGTTTCTACAAAACACACTCAAAATGGTTGATATTTCCTTTTTATTACAGTACGTTAGTTATTTTGACAATTTGTTCTTCAAATTTTTCATTATTTTCTTAAAATTTCCTCATTTTTCCCGCATTACACCTTTTCATTATCATTTTCTTGTTTCATTATCTATCGACATTTATCATACAGTAAATACAATTGTACAGGCTTAATGTTAATTTATTTAATATTCATTCATTTACCAATAAGTTTACGTAATAATCATGGCATTCGGCTAGTAAGTAATTAAGTCAATAATACCTCTTAAATCAAAGACGAAATGCGCAAACCGAATGAATTAATTGAGCCATTTCTCTACACAACTTGCTTTGTTTATCAATCTCGGCTACCAAAAAACACATTGAAAAAAGACTTGACAATTCTTCATTAATATTCTTATTATTAGTACACTTTAACATTAAATTGTTTATTTATTACATGAATGATTGATGTTTTATTTCTTCTTCTTGTGTTGCATTACAGTGCATTGTTTATATATCTCTACCAATTATTCAATTATTTATTTATTTATTAATCAACTATATCTCTCTGATTTATGTAGTTATGTGTCTCTCTCCCTCTCTTCCTTCCTCCCCCTTCTTCTTCTTCTTCTTTGTATGTGTAATTTGTATTCATCTCTGATACCTAATGTGTATTTGTTTATTTCGTTATAGTATTTTCTTTAGATACAATAAGCTATTGTTTACATTGTTTAGGTTTGGAAGAATAGTGAGTTATTATGGTATGGTATGGTATGTATGTATGTATGCATTGAGAAAAAGTTAGTTAGTTAGTTAATTAGATGAGGTTAGGATTATTATTTGATCGATCGATATACGAATAGATATTATTGATTGCATTAAGCAGTTTGTCGCCAAGCCATTTTTGCTCATTACAAATCGAAATGAAAATCGTTGTTGCTTCTTCCTCTTTCCGGTTAATTTCGATTACCCTGTACGTACAAAACACTATATATGTATGATAAATATGTCATGATGAGTAAAAAACTTTACTTTACAAAATTTCATATATATATGCATGTATACATACTAAAATGGCATTAAAATGGCGCGTTTGGTTGAAAATGTGCGTATTTTTGCATATTGAAATTTCCTTGTTTCATTTTTATTTTCGTTTTTTTTTTGGGTTAGCTTATGATTGAATTTAACAATATTTCATAGGTGGTATAAAGCAAAAGCAGAGCACAACATTTAATTATTTAAATTTCTCTATCTCTGTCTCTGTTTGATCTCTCACTCTACGTACACACACACGCATGCTAGTGTGGGTAAAATCTACAATTGTTATTGAAAATCTGTCAATATTTTTTTTGTATGCTTCAATCTCGTGCTTCGCCGACATAAAATGCAATGATAATATTTGTATACGTTGTGTGAAGTATGACGAGTAGAAAGAGTGATTGAATTTTACAGCAAGTACAAACAGTACAAACGCTATTATTACACGCTTCCTTCATTAAATTTATTATCATCCGTACACGCTCCAATATTAATTATTATTACATTGGCTAAATTGGTATTCTCGGTGTATGTGTGTGTTTAAATTTTCAATATTTATTACACATCGTACGCGCTACGTTACACAGTGTCTCCGCTCTCGTGTGTTTTTAATACGTTCGACAATTAATTAATTATTTAATTAATTGTATGCGTTATTTGCATAATTAATTCATCAATTAATTTCGCCCGCACTTTACGTCACATACATACTGATTATTATTTATTTACTTTACTTTACGTTATTATTAGATGCAATATGATTTCTGTGTGTTTTGCAATGATGATGCGATGCGCAAAGCAAGTTTAAAATACACACACGCACGCACACACACAAACGATTTGCTTTTCGTTATGATATGACCATTAAAATGATAATATTTGTTTAAACAATTTTCTCATAGTGATATTATTACGAGTGTAGATTAATATGCAAAACAAAACGCATACGAATTGAACAATTTATTTAGAGGTTATTAAGCTAATGACGTAACATTTAGTTAATGGCAACTCAATGTATATACAGGGTGAAAGAAAACATCCAAGATAATTTTAAAGGTTAATTTACAGAAAACTATACGAAATAAAAGAAATTTTTTTCACATTTTGAATTGACTACAATTAAAAAATTTATTATTCTCAATTTAGAATGCGAAAAATATTTGTTCTAAATCAAATACTTTCCTTTAATTTAACCTCAAAAAACGAGAGATATTCTGTAACACCCTGTATATCATTTTACCATAATACGTAAAATATCTTTAAGCATTTTCTTTTAAATTTCAATCATTTAATACGAAAAGAACGAGAGAAATATAACAATTAGCTAATGCATTTTTTTGTCTTGCATTCGTAATAAATATTAATTAAGCGTGTATTATTCATATGAAAAGAGTTCCATTTACCTATTCATAATATCTATAATTAATAATAATAATAATAATTAATATTTCTATACTTTTTTAGCATTTTTTGTTTAGGTACATTCTAACTTTATGTATATTGTTCTAGAGTTTTTCCTTCTTCCTTCTTCTTCATTTCGACGTCTCTCTTTCGCCTCTTGTTCTTCATGTATATACCTCATTTACCAAGTCATTTGTTAATTAATTTACTAGTTTCTTCCTTTGTTCGCTAACTAATTAACAGCTAATTAATAGAGTAATTCTTTATTTCGCTAATCCTAAAGATTTACGGATTTGCTCGAATCATTTTTTCGTCATCCGTTTCGAGAAAGTTACAAACATGAAAAGCTATCATCGTAAATTTTCCAAAGCACAAAAATGATATCATAATATCCATCATAGATAATAATTTAACGTCTATCAAAGGTTTTTCATCCACGTAAATATTAAATATTTTTCACTAAATATCAAGAGTACTTTTGTTTAGACTTAGGTATGTATATATATATAATAATAATAATAATTCCATGTAAAATTTTCTTAGATTTTAGCGCGCGATCAAAATTTCATTTTTCTCTCGCGTTTTTTTTTCTTCTTTTGTTTTACTTTCATATTCATTCATAAGTATTTTATAAGAGATTAAGAGAATATTGTCTGACACATATCATTATCATCGTTATCATGAAAAACTAAGTGATTTATATATGTTTTCTTTCTTTCTTCTTTTTGTGTTTTTACTATCTTGATATTTCATGTGATTGTTGATATTTTTTTCTTGTTGCTGTTCTTGGTTGATATCTAGATATGTTGTTGCAATATGATTTAGTTTGGCATAATATGTCGTTGGTAAACTTATGGTCGTCATGGTAACATTGTAAATCTTACATCATGGCCGATATGTGAATTATTCTAATACAAATGTTTGAATATTTATTTATTTATTATCAATATTAAAAAAGTGGTTCTTCGCGTTCTTTTGCATACTTTGTCATTCGCATTTTGCACATGTTTCTCGTTTGTTTCATAAATTGCGTTCGAATCTCTTGTAAACAGTTCAAAAAATTTGCTATGAATAGTTTATTAATAGTTATTATTATTGTATAGTTAGTAATTCTGATGTTTCCTTTGTCATGTGTTTGTTGATCTTGCTGTTGTTGTTGTTGTTGTCAAGGAGACAAGAAAAGTGGAAAGGAAAACTTACATTTAGTGATGAAGAAGATCCATTCTAGTAGCGGTGAGAATATTCTAGAATTTCTTACGATTTGCTTGTTGTTTTGGCTGTGTTGCCTGAGCGTTGGGTTCTACACTCGGCTGAAGACACCCCGCAGGTTGCCGGTGTGCGGGTCGCGTCTGCAATGGCATAAATCACAAACGAGGCGTATTAATTATGAGTTTTTAGGTTATGTGCGAGGGTAAAAAGACGACAAACCTGCTGCTAGACAAACCACTCGTCCTTCTGGCTTTGTGTGACGAGATCGGCATCCCCGTTGACGGGTGCATGCCTTACTTTGCCTGGCAGTAGAGGCGGACCCGGACCGGCGTGCTGATTCGGAACCCTCGTAGGCCCGCAGGGTGGCACCAGTTTCCCTGGTTGCTAACGATACCGCCGCCCCCGACTGAATTCGGCAGCGTTGTCATCGAACCCGGTTTCATTGCACCATTCGAACCACCATACATTTGTTGCACTGTCAATCAAATTGTCACAAGTCAACGCCATTTTGAAAATTTTCTGCGTTAGAGGTCGTTGCGTTAAACTGTCAAAACACGTATGCAGTGCAACTTACACGAATAGTTTTGTTGTTGGACATTGTTACGACCACCCAAACCTTTTTTGCAAAGGCATATCGAAATGGCAACGATAAATACCAAAAGCACGAGGAGCGTGCTGACGATGACCACCACGAACCACGCCATCTCCAAGCCGAGAATGGTGCCCGTATCGTTATCTGTCAAGCGAAACACCGCAAAAAAGGTAAAGAGGAAAAGAACAAAATTGAAACGGTTTCGCTGATGGATTTATGAGCGAGCGCACAACTTACTCTGGCACAAAGTGCTCGAAACTTCATCGGAGCCATCAGCGCAATGATTGATGCCGTCGCATATGAGATCGTTAGCAATGCAGAACTCCCTCAGCGTGCAGCGGAACTCGGTGCAGGCGTGTTCTGCGCGAATAAAATCCTCATTAATTTCACAACTGCTCCTGCTGTTGGTGCCGTGTATAAATGATATTGAAAAATACAGGAGGCACTCGTGATATTGACCAATAATCGAATCATGCCATTGACAACTGACAGCTCAATATAAGACAAGTCCCCGAAGAGCTTAATTTGATTGATACTCCCATTACGGCCAGCTTCGAGCGGATCGCTTGCACACGCAGGCAGGCCATTTGATTTTATTATTAAGTTAACAATTTAGTTTTCAGCCATCTCGTGCTCTATTAGCACAGCATCACGTGCTGCTGCACGAGTCTAAGATCCATTAAAGGACGCCTAATTCAATCAACGACGTCACAGGGGGCGGCAATGGACAAACGAAGAACTCATTTGTGCGCTGCTTCTGTCTGCGTATTTTGATTGGAAAGGTTATTAGAACAAAGGGAAATTGGAAGCTAAATTGAAATTATCACTCAGCGTTACGCGTGCTTTGATGGCGTCAGGACTCTTGATTAATTATCGACTGCCGTCATGGATTAATTAACTTTCAATTAAGGGCAATGCCTGTCTCTTCCACATCAATGGGGAGATATTTAAATTGTTATTTTTAAAAACTTTTATGCCTCGTAGCGGCATCATTCGCCTTGTATTGACAACATTGGAAAAATGGTAGGCAAACCACAATGTTCAAACTTACTTGGATCTTTAACAGCTGTTATTACGAGTTTAAACCCGTTGGAATCCGTTCCCCAATTGTCGGTCACATATTTCAGTGTCACGTAGTTTGTTCGTGTAAACATTGCACCTAGGTTCTGCTTCGTGTTCCTACAGGATAGGTCAAACTGCAACAATAGTGCACAATGCATCAGCAGTTGCCGGTAAGTTTACAAACTAGATTGAGGTTACCTTATATGTGCCTACTGCATGTGCGCCATCGTAGATGTATAAATGGTCGTTGCAATCCAGCTGCAAGAAGTCGAAACGCAGCATGAAACGTTGTAGGATGGAATGCGTCTGGAAGGTGATGACACAGTCCAGGTTCCGCTCATTTTGTGACCAAAGCACAGCACCATCAATCTTTCGATACAGTTGTTGAAGGAAGTGGTTTTTGCACAGAGCTTGCATTGAATCTGTAAGTAAATTTAGCACAAAATCAATTATCAATTACTGATAATGTTATCTCAACAAGCATTTACATAAATAAAAGATAAATCCGAATTCCATGTCAGAAGCTTTAAGAATGGGTTAATGTTATTATTGCAGATGTTGATTCATGAGGTTTGCGTCGAGTATCTTGTACAAACAAGCCTAATTCATATGCGCAAAAGGTACATAAATGGAAATTTGGGTAACGAAGAGAAAAACAAACGCAAGTGGGGAAACGAGTGAAAACTTGTTGAATTGTTAGAATTGCTACATTTTCATTACATTTGCATACAAGTAGAACAGTTGGCAGCGTGTCACGTCGTGCGATTGTGACTTTAAGCCGAATGTTATCTTAAAGCCGGATGTTTCTTTACATTTGATTAAACTGGGAGTTTGCATTCGTCGAGCGTCGGCGAGGAGCGCACACATGAACTCAATTAGCCGGCTGGACGTGTTTTTACTTTATATTTTTTAATTGTTCGTTCGTCATCGGCGCGCCAGAGAAACGCTCTTCTTGCTGGCGGTGGCCTCGGCGGCGGTGGTGCTCTGCTGCCCCAAGCGTGATTTACTGCGATGTGCCGGGTTCGTTACGGAGCGCGTATGTGTGTTGTGGACGGGCGCGAAATAATCCGCTGGCGGCAGCACAAATGGATTCGTTAGCGTTGCACGTACGGGTGTACCACTCATGCAGCGCTGCATGAGTTGCTGCTTTTCGACGGCGGCAGGGGATTGTATTTTATCATCTAATTTCACGTCTCACCGCAGATTATTTCGGCGCGAGCGCGAGCGGCCAGGGCTTACGTGGACGGTTTGTTGCTGTTGGTGCTGCTCCTGCAGCGAGCAAATTTAATTACCACATACGTCCAAGTCAGATCTTTTTTACGCCACCGCATTTTTTCAAGTGGCGCGCACGCTTTTTGCGCGCGTTGCTATTCTATTCGCAGTTACGCGCACGAAATTGAGAATTATTGGCAATTTTTATGGAATTTTGAGTTCGAAACATTGGCGAGCAAAAGAGTTAAACGTGTTGTTTTTCAGGATTGCCTTGTTCAAGTTGTGTTCGTACGGCAGTAAAACATTAGCGCTTAACCGCAACCTTTTGGAGAAGCCACATCGCCGTGCTCTTGCTGACGTTGCCGCCACAGCGCGAATGCGCACTTCCAAACGAGGGGCAGTAAAACATTGGGCGACCCTTATAATAAGTAAAGTACATCCGGCTTGCTCGTGATTTTCCTGCTGTGTGGATGGCTCAAGCCCAAGAGCGAAACCAATCCGCGCGGGCGCGCATTCTGCACCAAGCTGGAGCTAAGCCTTAATTATACTCCTTCAGTCGGCGGCGGCGGCGGCGGCCATCAGTTGAACTCAACTCATCCCAACTGCGCACATCAATTACACGAGAATGCCGCCGTTCTCACTTGCTCTAACGAGCCGGTTTCGGTGTGAGCTTGTTGTGTCTAAAACTTGAAAAACATCCGCAAATGCGTTACGTTTCCATTTTCTAGATGCTGCCACCACCGACGAGGAGGACAACAAGGACGAAGCCGCAAATTATTACCCAAGCGTCCTCGTTTTTGCCTGCGACTGTCTGCGTGCAATTGCATTGCAATTCGCATAATGTATTGCGACCGGCCGCACGCCACCACCGCCGCCGCCGCACATGTAGCAATGGCGGATAACGAGCAGAACAAAATATGATTATCCCGCCCGCGCGCGCCGTACAATATGCGAAAATATGGCCTTCGGTGCAGCAATTTGTAGCGTTATGCTTTTTAGCGCCATCTGCGTTGATGGCCCGGATGGAAATCGTCCAGAAAATAAAATAAAAAGCCACACGACAAACAGCAATACGCAATTTCATTTTGTTGTTTTATAGACCGACGCGGCATAATATATGCGTGAATATTTTTCAGAGCACTCGCACTCGCACACACGCGAATTTGTAAAATGCTAAGACGTATTTGAGCAAGCACAAATAAGGATTGAATGTATTGAAATGCACTCTTCGCCTCTTTTTCCCGCTCATTCGTTGCGTGCGTCCTGCGTTTGCCAACTTAATAAAAAGGAGATTTATTCCTTTCGTGTGCGCACAGAAAGAGAGCCTCCGGAATCATATATAACTTGAGATATAATTGAATTCTTTTGCGGTTTTCCACAAATCCAATTTAAATGTCTTCACATATTTGCAAAAGTTTTCCAGCCGTCGGCGGACAGATTCGTCCGTCGTGCTAAAAAGATTCGACGAAGGCAACGAAGGCCTAATTCAACGGCGCACCGTATTTGATTATTTTATTCGGTTTGATAAGGAAGGAAACATTCAACAGCTGTCCCTTCACGCTTTATTATATTCGCCCTGCTCCTGCTGTGTGTGTTGGGGGTTTGGGACTGGCTGGTGCTCTGTAGCTTTGGGATTTTCTTATCGGCGTCTTTCGCGCACACAATGGCAGGAGGCAGTGTGTCACCAAACAAGCCGAGCGAAAAGCGAGCGACCCGCGTACAAAACCATATTTTATTTTATACACCATTCGTTTTCGCGCGCATTGTACGTACGTATTTTCAATTCAATGCGAACAGACAACCAACAGCGGCGAAACAGGGCAAGCAAGACGCATTGCACTGGGCTTTTCAGGTGTTATTCAATTTCAGCGACGTTGATCTTTGCGCAGTACGCGCACGCCTTCGTCAACGTCGCCTGATGTTATTGTTTATTGAATTTTATGCATTGTGCTTCTATATTTGTTCAACTACGGCACTATTTGCGCACGCTGGCAAATAAAACGAAGTAATATATTCATACAGCTCGTAAATGCACTCGCAAAACCGCCTCTTTTTATTATGAAACTATTTGCTGTAAACTGGTTATTTATTTTTATAAAAAAGCTAATATTTGACGTACTTTTTGCAGATTTCAAGCAATGGATTCGATTAATACACAGGTAATATCGAATACGTATAATTTTGTTATTTTGCTAAAGTGAATGTGCTTTTAGGTACGTTGGAAACATATTTTGTCAAATCTGTGAGTACATTTCGTGCAGTGGCAGAGAAAAATTGTTGAGTACATGTTAGAGTTGGAAAGATTAGTATTATCTGTTGCGGAGCACGACTCTGTAATGCCATCAAGAGAGGCGATGAACATTCAACGTAACGTTAGGTGGAAGCGTGCGGCGGAAATCTTCGACGGAAATACACGCGCATATACACCTAATAGCAAGTCGTGTGCACCGGCTCTGATGTTGCGTGGAAGAAGTGGAACGCGCGCGCCAAATAGGGGAGAAAATAACGATTTAACGTCCGTCTGTTAAGACCATTCGTTATGTGGATTTCGCTCAAGGACTTTTCCATGTTTTCCGCCCATCTTGATCATTTTCCGCTTAGCGTTCGCAGGCCAAACGAAATATTTTCACGTGGCTAATACGACTTAACGATTCCGGCAGTCCGCGCAAACTATTTCGAAATAGCTGAAGAGGTTAAAGCCGGTATTAACCACAAGAGAAGGAATGCAGACTTTTCACATTTTTAACATCATCTTCACAGAATATGATCGCGTAGAATTGCAAAATGTAGTAAAAAATGCGAAACTCCAGCGAGGAATGCACGCTCAGCAAAAGAAGTGAATGTATTTAAAATGCTTGAGGTCAGTAGTAATCTTGCAGTCCTGCATTTCTCTAATGCAGCAATGCAGTATCATCAAAAGACATTTCTGAAAAGTCTTGCATCTAACGATTTCCCTTACCCCTCAACCCTTGGACAGCGAAAAAGGCATTGAGGTAACGAACGAATTTGTAAAATTATTAAATTTCTTAATCACATTTTCTGCGTTTGATTCAAGGAAATGCTTCGCTGTGTGCTGCTTTGGGCAACATGAAAGGACATTTGTTACAATTCTTTTTCCTCGTATTATTTCGAGAGAGATTAGAAAAAGTCTGGCGAAAAACACAGTAAAACCGCAAGAATGCAAGAAGGGCAAGAAAATTTAATTAATTTTCTCAATGGCATTGAAGTCATTGAAATTTTAAAATAAATGACGTCGAGTAGAATGGAAAGCAATCGAACGAATGCGCGAACGGATGAATCGATGCACGGAGAAGACTTTAAAGCAATTCGCCGTTACAATCTCTTTGGCGGCGGCAACGGCGATGGCGGCAGCAGCAGCATGAAGTGGATAGAGTGGAGGCAAAGTTCGTTCGGCTATTATATTCGCTGACATCCTTTTCGCATTGAAACGCTCCTTATTCAATTCAATTTCGCTTCGTGTCCTCTCCTCGTCGTTGTCGATCGCGCGCACATCATGCGCAAGCGAAGTCTCCTTCATCACCATCGCTTTCGGCGCGGATGAGATGGCCTCGCGCACGTCGTGCTTTTTCATTTCAATCCTTTTATTCATTCAAAAATTTCCGACAAATTAACTGAATTAAACTTTATTAAACGTGCGCACGCCAGCGCCGCCAGTGAGCGTTGGATGTGATTGGAAAAGTTGGCATGTCCGCTTTGTCAATGTTCGTGTTTTAATTTAGTTTTTCGAACGAGTACTTAAGCGATTAAATCTCGCTCGATTAAGAAACACACTTGCATCGCGAATGCACTTTACGCTGCTTTTCATTTTCGAGTTCCATTATACATTCAATTTTCATCTTAATGGCCATCTATAGAGAGAAGAGAGAAGATGGCATTCAATAGTACTCGCTGTCGTTATTATGCTCGCTCGCGCGCGCGCGCACAATAATATTCCGTGCATTATTTTAAACGATTGCCAGGCTAAACACAAAAGCGTTTTATTGCGGAAACGCACGCAATCGTCGAGCGAGCGAACGAGCCGCGCGCTCTCAAAAGGATAATGAAGTTGGCGCGTGGAACTCGCTTATACAATAAACAAACAAGCATCGTCCACTTTTATGTTGAAAAATTTTCGAATTTTGTTTGGCTTCTCATAAGCTTTTCACGTCGCCGATTGCTAAAGTGAAGTGGCGCGCCGCACCCTTGCCGCCTCCAACACACAACGGCGTCGTCTTTTTTCCCTTGAAAGCTTTTTCCCTCGCACGAACAATAAGTTCATTTTTCGTCAAGAGTGAAGAATTGTGTAGTTAATACGAACACGTCCGAAGCATCAACTAAGCGCGAAAACCCTTCAGACGTGTCCTTCTCGACCCTTTCGCGCTCCCTGTCATTCGCCGCCCGCACCACTGTGCATTCAACTCTTGTGCGCCTCGCTTTATTTATTTTTTGTCTAAAGCAAGCATTGCTCCTGCATACAGCGTGTCGCCATAGTAATAATACGGATCAACAACAAGGGAATTGTGGATTCTGCTAACGCAGTTTACGTGTGCACCTTGTACAAAACATCAGAACTGATGAGAACGTCAACCGAAAGCAGATTTAGAGCTCAAGAGCTCAACAATGTGGGACTTTTATGCTTGGAACACTAATAAGCGCACTGAGTTGCGCGCTTACTACTAGACAACTAAGAAGATAGGCGGATAGCGAAAGGGGTGAGCTGGGACATCTATTTGTACTCGCTTGTAAAATATAGGGGGTGAATTTATGTCTATTCCACGAGGGATTCGAAATTTGATCATATTTTTGGTTAATTTTCTAAAGCAATTAAAGACGTACAAATATTTGTGAATTTTGCAAAGTTTTATGGTTAGATTAAATTAGGTGGATGCGGAAAGTTTGAAGCGTAGGAATTTGTAAGATTTATAAAGTGCAAACACTTCACACTTTATAATTGCGCTCGGCCAATATTTGCACACGACACGGAATTAGTTGAGGAAGAAGAATCATCAATACATTAGGTGAACAAAGGCGAAAATAAACACGCACACACAATACGCGCGCGGCGCTGAATGCAAATAGAGTGAGCCGCTTGAGTTAGTTACAACACACGAAGCGCGCGGCGCAGAAGTGAAATTAATTAAGTTTCGGAAGCGGCATGTCCTGTTTTAGTAATTAGATAGAAACGACGACATCGGCAGCAGCAGCAGTGGCGGTGGTGGCGGCAAGCGGGTTTGCTTGCTGGCATGTTTAATGCCTCGTTGGCCCTGCCGGAACGTGCGTGAATTAAACGCACAGCGCATGCGTTGCACGCGAGCAGGAAGAAGCGGCCAAAGCAAGGTTAGCACCGAACAACATCATCCAAGAACACTCAACAACTATTTTGGTATTTGAATGAATCTTGTTGTGAATTGTGGAGACGTGAAGTTGTTGCTTGCGCTCGCGCTGCCTCTTCACAGCAACTTCACAACCTGCATTCGAAACTAAGCGCGCCGGGCCAAGTTTGCATTTAGTGGACTTTAATTTCGGCAGTGGCGGCGATTTGTGCGAGCACTACGCGCGCATCGACGATGACAAGCGTGTCGGAGGCGGTTTTCCATTTGCATTTACATGACGAACGTCGAACAACAAACAAACAAACACAAACAACATCACAGTCGACCAATTGAACACGCAAAACACTCATCTATATTGCATGATGCCAATGCTAATCGCGTCAAGAGTTCTCGATGCTCGAAATCGACGAAAAATGATGAGTGCGAGCACTGATGAAGTGGCATTATACGCTGTTTTTTGAGGTTATGTGCGTTTGGCATCTGCGCCATGATGGAGATGTTGTGCGCAGGAATTGACATCGGCACGTGTAGAGGTAAATAAATGAATGTTCGAGGGCGCGCTCGGGGACGGCTTTGAGAGGTTAAAGGGTATCCCGCTCTGCGGTTGTCGAATATATCGCAGAGGTAGCGCGGAGAAAGAGGATGGTCGGAAGTCCACCCTCACAAATCACGCCGCAACTCGCTCGGGCCACACAGTCCGGTCAAAGCATAACAGCGAGTGGGGGAGGGAGTGAAAGGAAGAAAGTGTAATGAATAGCAACGGCGACGCGATTTCTATCGCGGCCGGATATCGAAGGAGGATGACCGATGGTTTAATGCGATAAGTAAGTGAATACGTTTTCGAAACTTGCGCTTATCGCCGACGCAAAATTACCATGCGAGGGTGAATAAATACAAAACGCGCGATAAGAATTTTCGCCCATTCGGTAAATTGGGTTAGTGAATTGGATATAAAATAATATGAATAACTCCTTTGAGAACGCTGGCAATTGAGCGCGGCACGAAAGACAAACAAACTACAACACGATACGCGCGCGCGCGCGCTTAGTTTGAATTTTTCTTTTACGCTTGTTCCGCCTTTGGGAATTGCGTTGTTCGCATGCTGCTAGGGTTTTTTTCGCCGGTGAGTTGGTCGCGTGAATTTACATGTGCTCGTTTGTTGTATTTCGCACGCAACATTCGGTTTATCGTTTGTTCGCTCGTACAAATAGACGCAAATCCAAAAATAATTTTCGGACCCCTCCCCCTCACATTTCGCATTTGAGTGAGGTGCGCGAGTGGAATTGATACACACGGATGTTAATTTGCAAACGCAAATAAGAGAGAAACAGAGAGAGAGAGAATGAAATATAAAAAAGCGCGCACGCAGTGGAATTTATTGCTTCTTTCTCATACCGCAGGCGTCGTTTGCAGCGAAATAAATTACTCTGTTTGTCCCCATTCGTTCATTCATTCATTTCCCGGTTGGTCGTCGTCGTCGTCGTGCCTGTCATTCTTTACTTAACGCTGTGTTTCCATTAGATTAAAAAGCATCACTGCCGAAAATTTTATTTATATAGGATTTCGCATTTTATTGCCAAAGGGATGAAAAAACTATTACTGCGGCATTGGATGGAGAAATTGAAAGCACCACACACACACACACACGCGACCAGATAAACGGTAAAGAGAAAAGCCCAGTCTGAGATTCTTCGTGATGTGATAAAAAAGTAATGAATATTTAACAAGCACGTTGGTTGCTTCGCTTCATGCGATGCGCGAGTGGCGACGCCGACGGACACATGGCGAAGTGCAAATTTATGCAAACGTTAAGTGCAGTGAAAATTGCAAATTTCGGTAAAAATAATCGTATGTTGCTTGCCTATTAGCGCTAATGAATATCAGGGGGGCTGGGGGGAGGAAAGGGGAGAAATTTATGTTTTCCAAGCGGAAGGTAGGATTAATTTTTATAACATTTTCATGTTTGCGCCTGGTAAATTATTTTACCAAGCTTAGTATATTTGCAAAAGGCAAAAGGGCCGTTTGACGTTCGTTAGCAGAGGTGCAAGGGGGGTGAGGTGGGGTGGGTTATGGTGCGTTTTCCTTGAGGAGATCGGTTAGGCAAACGAGGAAACGCGATAAAAGTATTAAATGAAAACATCCATCAAGGGAATGAGTTCCATGACATTCAACCTACTTTAATAAATTGCCTCGATTTGTCATCATTAACATCTTCAAAATCCTTGTTTATATCTTGGTTCCCCCTTTTTTTTTCCTCCGCGGGGAAATCTTGGAAAATCCACATTTCTGCAAATTGAAATTAAGAAGCGGAAAAATACACGTTTTCCGGCATGATTAAAGGGCGTGTTTGATGTAATTTAGAAAATTGAATTTTGCGAAATTAGCGTGGAATTAATAATACACATTGTGCGTAAATAATGGTGAAATATACGATATGAAAACATATTATGATATAATCGTTCGGGGGAATGGTTAATTCATAATTTTCCATTAGCATCATCGATGCCAAAACGGCATTCGACGCTTATGAAATTAATTAATTATCAAATTTAATAGCTGGCCAACTGGTTGTTGAATAACGGCCGAAACGCGTATGATGTGTTTGTGTTTAATCGATAGCGTTGGGTGTTAATATTGATAAAATATTGACACATTGTGCGTGCCAAATATGCAACGAATTAATTAAACAGTAATTAGCTAGTTATTATGAATCACGAGGTCGTGAGTGGTGAGAAAAAGCGATAATGTTGAATTAGAGGTGAAAGAAAGTGGTGGAAATGTATGAAAAATGAGAGGAAAGTTTAAGTATTTTATCCGTTTAAAATATTACTGGATGATAACACGTGATTTCATAAATATTAAATTCACTTGGATTATTTTTAAAGCCGTAACTGAAAGGGGCACGAATTTCATTTCAACCAAATGAATTTTTCTGGAAAAAAGCATGTAAAGATTGGATTTCTATAGGAATTGTAATATGAATATGTGTCAAATTTAATTTTCATTAAACGTTTATGAAAATAATTATATTATCTTGAATGATATCGTTGAATTTCGGTTTTGGTCGGTGTGTTATAACCCTTTGTTTGAGACAAAATCTTCATGGGTTAATTTTAAGGTTATGTTACTCAAATTTTACTTTACATCTTGTATTAAGAGATTTGGTGTTCTTTGGTAGGTTTTTAATTGAATATACAAAAAATACAATAAAAGGAGGGAAATACTAGTATATTAAAAATATATATAAACAAAATATAAAGTAAAATATAACGTTTTTCGTCTTGGACTGAATGAGAAAGAAAGAAAAGCTTTCCCTGGAGTTCGATTATTCCTCCAGAGTAGCTCGGGCTCCTTCAGGTATGCATATTCAAATTTATTTAAAAATTAGATAAACGCGAGAAATGCCTTCATACAAGGAAACGCGACAACATGGCAAATGGTAGTTTCTAAACAAGCCATTGATGGCCATAGATCACCCGGCAAACCAAGACGCTTTTAGTAACGTCGACCGGCGATGATATTTCCTCCATATTCTGTAATTACATTTTTTAGTTCTTCGTCTTTCGAAAGTAAATCAGGTTTAAATGAGTACCCCATTTATACTGAGTCGTTGAATATCGGTTTTGGTCGGTCTGTCATATTAACATGAAATACCCTTTATCCAAGACACAATCTTAGTGAGTTAATTTTAAGGTTATGCTTTGCTCTACATCGTGTTCTTTGACTGTTTTTGAGATGATTATAACCTCTCGGAGAAAGATTAGTTTTCCCTTATTCTATAATTGAAAAATAAGTGACAGAATGAGATGGGTACAGCCATTTTACATCAAAAGGTATCGATGAACTTCGATTTTGGTTGGTCTGCCAAAATAACATGAAATACTAATTTTGCAAGACAAAATTTTCACGAGTTAATTGTAAGGTTATCTTACCCATCCCTTGCTTTAGATTTTGTATTAAGAGATATGTCATGTTCCGTGACTGCTTTTAAGATGTAGATAACCTCCTGCTAATTTTGTGATTACATTTTTTTGTTTCTTCATCTTTGAAAAATAAGTCTAAGGGTTAGATAGGTTTACTTTCTTTCTTAATCTTATACCGTTATACCCTTTGGGTGTCGGGCAAAGGGTTAGATAGGTACACAAGATTATATTGAATGATATCGCTGAACTTTGGTTTTGGTGGGTCTGTCATAATAACATGAAATAGCCTATATTCAAGACAAAACCTTCCCGGGTTAATCTTGTATTAACAGATATCTTGTATTAACAGATATCTTGTATTTTTCTACTGCTTTTGAGATATAGTCTCCCTAAGAAAGATTATTTCATCGTTTTGTGTAATTACATTTTTTATTTCTCGATCTTTCAAAATGTGTTAAGCTGGTTGCATAGTGTCCACCACGGACGCCATGTTTATCATAACAATATAAAATGGCCGACCCTTTTGGACCACATTGAATATCAATTTCTTTTTATATTCATTATATTTACCTTCAAACCACGACTAAATACTTGATAATAGAAGTGATATTTAGTAATGTTTAGTAAATCGGAGATTACAACTATTTGTAATTAAGAGATTAAACTTTGATCTAAACACAACTCAATTTCGAAATAAATATAAACATGTGAATAATTTTAATGCAATTTGCTTGTTAGCAAGCGATACATAGAAATTGTATTAAATTGCATAGCGAGCAAAGCGAAAGAGGCGCGCGAAATGCAATTTGCGCAGTGGACGGACTCATGCGAAGGGCGATTACTCATCGAACAACAAGCGCGCGCTCGCTCGCGACTCGTTTATAAAGTAGTTAGCGAGTTGGTGCGGAAACGCAATCATCTTTTTTGATATATTACAGTCTCGTTTTAATCAGAATCGCACTGCCCTCGGCGGCAGCGCCGGCGGGCGCGCACCACTCACTGGGGACGGCGGACGTCACGGCTTGTTACAACCACATACATGAAGATGGCGGCAACGTGGGCGGTTGCACCGCAAGCATCAGTAGCAGCAGTTTCTTTTCTATCGGACGCTCGTTTGCAGCGGGCCACTTAATGGCGGTGCGCGTGCGTGTAGCTGTAAATTGGCTTCAACCGAAATGCCTCTCAAGTGCAGCACCCACTGACAAGGGGCCCGAGTAGGGGGCGCAGCATTACGTGCGACGACATTATCGTTATCGTCATTTAACTTTTATTATACGCTCTTTTAAATAGGCTCATCACTCATCGTACGAAATATTTTTACGATTTTTACGAGGGCGTCGTTCAATTAAATGCCCTCCAGACGAACGCGCGTGCTGTTATCGCGCTCGCTATTTATAACAGGACACAATAATTCGGCCATTTTAGTACATCATTTTTAAATTGCGAATAAAATAAAATGTGCACGAT
This sequence comes from Anaulacaspis nigra, assembly GCA_030264675.1. NCBI lineage: Eukaryota > Metazoa > Arthropoda > Insecta > Coleoptera > Staphylinidae > Anaulacaspis > Anaulacaspis nigra. The sequence continues at coordinate 29,666 of JARJDV010010043.1, forward strand.
ATTTCTGCGCTGCTCGTCGCAGTAAATCTAACCGAATACATTCGCGTATGTTTGCACAGCGGTTACACATCACTTGGGGCAATTTTCCGAATAATTTGATGGCCCACGGGCGAAGAAAGCGCGACGACGACAACGACGATGGCGACGGAGGCGCCTCAAACGTTGTGTGAATTTCGTTCTCGCCATGTAAAAGCATTCGCGTTATCCTCGTGCCTGCGGTTTTGCATCCATGTCTGTGCGCTGTGAGCACACACGCTGATGGCGCTTTCCGTTTGTGCTAACGCCACCACCGCCGCCTCCGCTACTGCCAATGGCGGTGGTGGTGTGCAAAGGCAAATATGCCTCGCGCAACTATTTTCAAACAAAGTTTTCGTCGTTCGCGGGGGTCGCGCGCGCATCGCCTCTCTTCTCCACCTTCTGGTATCCTGGCACGCGTTCATTGTGTACATACTGTGTTGCGGCATGCGCGCAGCAATAACATTCCGGGCCGCATCCGCGATTTTCCGGCATTTTCCTCCATCCCCCTCGCCGACGCAAAAAGGTTATGTGCGCATTTGTTGCATTGCACGCTTGAATGACATTGGCAGCAGCTCAAGCACGAAAAAAATTGCAATTTGCAACTATCGCGTTGTCGTCGCCGTCGTCGTTTGCCTAAAAACTAATTAAAATCAGTGTCAACATTTGCGCGTTTTATTAAAACTCGCGTTATTCCAATTATTAAATCTGCTCATTCGTATTCATTCATTCATTCATTTTAACTTGCTGAAATTCTATTTAAAGTTGATGCAATGCACAATTAAAATATTCTGCTGCTTCGTACGTACAACAAATAGGTAATTGACGTTTAACCTATAAAAACAGCCTCGGGCGTATTTAAACTTTGTGTCTGCGGGGATCAGTGAGAGACAAGGGGCGGGGGGAGGAGTGAGAGGCTAATGCAAAAATGCCGTGTTCGACTACTGCATTTTAAAGACGCGAAGAATAATAAACTGAACTAAAACGCTTCCTGCGTCGCGCACCGCTGTTGATTGCTTGCTTCGTTGAGTAAACGCTGCCAAATTGTTTATGTATGCAGGACGCCGCCTTCGAACATTTTGCGTCGACTACGACGGCGACGGTGGCGACGCCGCGCGCGCTTGTATTGCCAACACGGACGCGTATATTTAGCGAATATATTGAAAAGTCGTAAATATTTATTAGCTGGAAATATCTTGCGCCTGATTCGAGTTATCCCTTTATACAGGCGTGTATATTGGAAAACGAACCGAATCGATCGACTAAGGACGCCCTTAAACATGTCTGAAACATGTATGAGTTTAGTGGAATTTAGTTTTCTTTTTAGAAATTCAATTGTTACAACGTTCATAATTTCAGATTCGATAGAAATGAACAAGAAAATCTTCCATGTCATCCTAATTCGATAGCGTCATGCACATAGCTTGATGAAGATAACCTCATAAAATGGCTTGACAGTCAGCGTTTTAGAAGGTAAGATGACTTTACTAGAAGAATTCAAATGTAATAAATTGTTGGTTTTTTAGATATTTGAATGTACAAAATAGAAGATTGATCAGAGAAATGAAGAATTCATATTAAAATTGTAGAATTTCAGGACTAAACCTATTGCGATACTATTTGTAAGTACTCTAAATGTGATACTAATGGAATGAGGTGTGAAAACATTATTCTAGGTTAGTTTTCAGGCTAACGAAGCACTTTATAAAAAAGCAATTAATCAGGTTATGTGAATTGAATTCACGCTTAGCCTAAATCGATATTTTCAATCGGCGAGTTTATTACTAGAGACAGAATATCGAAATACTATTATCATGCGACCACGAGAGTTGTCAACAACATGAATCAAATGAAGGTAGTACGTGTCGCACGTGCGATAACGGCGCAAAACTGTAATCAATTGCGTAAAATGCAAAAAGCATATTGATGGCCGGACCACCACTCCCCCAACGCCCCCCGGAGCGACGCATAAAACACGATGGCGAATGCATTCTGAACGCCAATGCACTTTTACGCGTTTGACGTTTCGCAGGCAATAAAACCATCGATAAAGCTAAATATTGCTCCCAGTGCTCGCTGCCGCCACCGCCGCCGCCGCAGTCCAGCGCAGCGAGTACACTGAACTGAACTTTAGCGAACAAGGTGCATCGAAGGCGGCGAGCATATCCTTTTTTCGTTGTGTGTGTTCATTTTTAAATGCATCGATATTTCAAGCATGCGAAATCAATACAATATAATAACGGCGCGACGGCGGCGTTGGTGGTGGTCATGGAGGAATCTTGTCACGCGCGATGCACATTAAACATTAAACTTTCATGTTTTTAGTTTATTGCCCGTGTAATAACAAATAAATCCACAGGAGAGTGCAGTGCACGTTATCAGCTCGTATCATTCACGTCGCACCCGTTGAACTCGCCGGAAGCGGTGAATAATTACTGGCAAATTGCACATTAAAATCTCATTTCGATTGCGCGTGCGCACGCCCGTTCCACTTTTGAACAAGTCGAGAGAATTTATATGCGTTTGAGTTTAATGCTTACTGATAGCGTTCATCCTGGGCGCGTGGAATCGATAGTGTAGTGAGTATAAAAATTTAATTACTCCTTGTGTGTTGAAGGCATAATAGTTATCGCTTCTTGAAGACGCTGCAAGACAACAAACCGGAGGCGGCGAGCATGCAATGTGCACTAAAACTTTATTGGCACGAAACATCGCACGAGATGCGATTAGCGCGCATCGTCGATGGTGGTGAAATGTGGAAATCGCGCAGAGAGCATAAAAATTAAACACTCGAGCGAATAAAATCGTTGCTGGTCATTCCGAAGGAGTTGCCGCGCTTTATGCGCATTCTACGTTTGGTCATTAAGCGCCTTTCCAATTAGCTTTTACAATGCACTCGCAGATTTTCATCACTGATAGCATTGCGTTTTCTCGTTCTTATGTGGTTTTGTGGCCCGTAACATTATGCTTATTCAACTCCGCATCGAGGGTAAAACGATGTAATAAATATGGTTGTTCGATAGTCATTTACAATTAGCACATATTGTTTCACATGTTTCTTTAAATTGCACGCTCGTAGTTGGACGATAACAATGGAAAAAGACTGTTAGTGACGAAGCGTACATTGCTGGAAGCAAATAGCAAATTCGTATGCGCTGTAGAATGTTTTCTCGTTTTATGCCGCATGTTCAGTGTTTCGGCCGCCGCCTCGAATGCCGCCTGCCGCGTGCACTGATCCTCATTTATCTTATTTGACGTGGGAAGCCATTGTCACTATTGTCTCCCGATATGTTACTTCCGGCACGCTCGCACCATACAAATCCGGCTCGCTCGTCCTCATTGTCTTTCCGTTTTGTTGTTACATTGCGATTTTCCAATAGATATCGCCTATACATATTGATGATTTGCTGATATACTCTACGCCTAGAATATCAAATAATCTCACAAAATTTTATTGCAATTATTGATATACTCTTTGATTATACATCATGACCCTTTGAATACAGATGAAATGTTTAGTTAGTTGCATACGTATAATCTTTTTACTAAATACCCCTAAGGGTGTAAGTACGGTTGCATATATATTGCTAAATACTATATTTACAGATATGGCGGACATTGAACACCAAATCGAAGTGATCGAATGCATTATTGATAACACAAGTTCTTTCTACTCCCAAACAACCTGAGCTCATTTATAATCATCACATCGATATAAATTGTTTATCTTTCCCGGTAAGTTATTTACACACGTTGAACGCAGTTCGTTTATTTTAATGATTATGTCACCGAATCCAACGAAATTTTATTGCAATTATTCATATTCTTTATAATTATAGATGTGACATGACTCTGCTTCTGAACATGGATGGAATATTTAGTTAAATGGTATGTTGGTTGCACATATATAATCTATTTAATAACTACCTCTGAGGGTGTAAGTATGATTGCCTATACATTTCTAAATTCTACATTGACAGATGGTGGACATTGAAAATGAAATCGAAGGGATAGAATGAATTATTAACAACAACAGGAAGTTTTTTCCACGCCAAACAACCTGAGCTCATTTAAATCGATATAAATTGTTTATCTTTCTCGGTAAGTTATTTACATACTTTGAACGCATTTCATTTGTTTTAATGGTTATGTCACCGGCACACTTTTTTGCGTAATGTATCATGAATGCATTAAGTTTTCCATCAATTTTTGTTGGTTACATCGGGAATATTAGGTAATAATGCAAACAATACATTACTCAAATATGTACCTTAAAAGGCGCACGGCAATAATAAATCTAAAAGGATAACAAAAAGCTTTTAGCGTTCGCTCTATTGCGTTACGCGCGTCGGAGAAATTATGAAAATGCATTTTATCTTTATGGCGCTCTGTTTTCGAAAAATATTCGCCCCGGCTGCGCATTGGACACTATTATGGGTCTATTCGGCGCAAAAGAAACGAGTTTTTGCACCCAAAATAAGTTTGCGCACGCCGGCTGATTTATGATGTGCACTTTGTCTTTTTTAATGCGGCCAACGAATGGCGACACCGGAGTCTCTTGAAGAATAGCAACAATGACACGTAACGAAGAACGAACATCGCAGTAGCGCCAAAACTAAACAAAATACAGATGACTCAGCGTCGGCGCTGCGTCGAAGTCTTTCAGCCGCCTTCACAATAGAACGCCGCCTTTCTTCGTCTTCCTCATCGTCCGTCGGCGTCGCCGTCGTCGCCATTTCAGCGCCGCTGTCGTCTTTAGCGTAATCGTCTCGAGCGTTTTAACTAATAGATTTTTCATTGTGCTGGACGCAGCGTGCAAAAAGTTGAAGTTTAATACGATTATTTCCTTTTTTGCCCTGTTGCAGTGCTTGTTGCTATTGTCGTGAAATTAAAGGAAATTAATTCGTAACGTATTTATGATCGTACAAAAGCAGCGTTGCATTTGCTAATGCATTCGTGTGATTGATGACTGGTGCGGCCGAGGAACGAGTGCAACAACATGCAATTCGTAGCAAATGAGCGCGAGCGCGGAGTGCAAAAGGCGCAACAACATGACGAAGGAGTCGAACGTGCAACCGAGGAAAAATTTCGACTTTTCAATTTCCGCCGGGTTACGCTCAACGCCAGAGCCGCCCCTTTTGCTTGCACCCTTGATCCTCGTGTATTTCAGACTAACGATTCGCGCGTCCCTAAAGCTTGACACTTTTTTATCGCGTATTTCCTGACTCCGACACGAAACAAGCATGCATTTTAATTTGAAATGGAAAATGGGAATAATTATTGTAGTAGTGTATGCAAAGTTGCATAACATGAAAACGAGTGGATGATCTCCGCTAGAGTGTATGCAAAGTTGCATAACATGAAACTGAGTGTATGCAAAGTTGCATAACGTGAAGATGAAAATGAGTGGATGATCTGCTTGAAAATAATGAGGTGTAAGTTTGTTGGGGAAATTAAATAATGAAAACATTAATTCGATAAAAGTTAAATTGAAAAGCAGCCGCCACAAGCGTGATTTCGTACAATAGCGAAAGTTTGCAAATAAATTTGAGCGCGTCTTAATGTGTTTATCTCCGTGCGAGCGCGCGAGTTTAAACAAAGTGGAAAAGTTGAGGAGTATAATAGATACGTATGTGTGTACCTAGGGCCTTCTCGGTGCACGCGGCCGCCACCGCCGCCGACGAGAGTCAACATGTCGCTCATAAGTCGTGCGCGCGAGCGAGCTGTGGGAAAATGAGGAAAACGTGAAAAATCGACATCATATTTATTCGTAACTACCGTCCCCACATGTGCACGGAGCGTACGCGATGCCCGCACGCCTGACGTAATACGGGGGTGACGAGTGGAAAGGTAAATATATATTTGAGTGAAAATCACGCGGGCACCGTCGGAGGCGGCGTGCGCCGAAAGAGGAAAAAGCGCGAACGTGAAATGACGGAAGTGCGGAAAAAGTTGTGTGAAAATATGGCGAGAGTGCTGAAACCGTTGACGTCTAACTTCCGGCATCCGCCGCGAAGCATTTTGCTACGCCGCCCTCGGCCTATTTGTTGATTTTCTACTTTTATACACCTCTGCCTACCAACATTATACACGTGTAGTCGTCGTACCACCCGCGCACCCTTATAATGACATCTGCTGCGAAAAAGGCGGCGGCGTGCACATTTTGATGAGGGTGCCAATTATAAAATTCAAATTAGTTCGGGTCGTGCTCTGCAAATACGATGTCAAAATAAACAGCTTCCGATTGCATACGAACTCATCCGAATGCGCCTCTAAATAAATAAATAATAATAATTAATAGCAGGCGACAAATAAATTTGTTTCGGCGCTCGTTGATTATTTATTACGCAAGAATAATTTAATTCGCACACGATATGCGATACAACATAGAACATTTTTAAATTGCATTCGCATTTCACGAATGCAAATGAGTTTATTATTTTTCCACGAAGAGCGGCGAAATGTATCGTAAATCATGCAGCGTTTAGCGGAAACGCATTGTTTTATGATTCGTGGCAACAAAAGCAAATTGAAATTACATCGGTTTGTTTACGTTAATTTATTGTACGAGCGAATTATTTGTAGTGCGCACGCGCGCGTGTTTTTGGTTATCGCACACACATCATTAGAGTGCAATTAAGTGTCGTGAATTTGTTTGTAAACTCGTCACAAGTAATGCAAACTTGAACAAAGTTCGAATACTTGATCAAGTTGCACTCTTTATCGTATAAATAAATGACTTTATTTAAACAAAACGATTCAAAATTTTAAAGACGATAAATTCAATTATTCATGTTTTAATGTTGAAGTATAGCAATAAATAGAGTTAATGAAGAAAGAAAGCTAAACAAAACGAGAAGAGTAACAAAATGCATATTTGTTAACGCTGAATTATTTAAACAAAGCGATTAAAAGAAGAAAATAACACAATTATTTATATTTTATTATTACAGTGGAGTTTCTTGAAGAATAGCAACAATTAGAGTTAATAAAGAAAGTAAAGCGGAATTATTTAAACAAATTGTTTAATTATTAACGAAGTTAAATGAAAATTTAAAAACAAATAACTCAACAATTCATATTTCATGACTAAAACGGAATCTTTTAAAGAATAGCAACAATTATAGAAATGCAAAATGCATAGCAATAATGTGAAAAGTAAACAAAATACAGATTTGTTAACGCTGAATTATTTAAACAAAGCGATTAAAAGAAGCAAATAACACAATTATTTATATTTTATTATGACAGTGGAGTTTCTTGAAGAATAGCAATAATTAGAGTTAATAAAGAAACTAAATCGGAATTATTTAAATAAATTGTTTAATTATTAACGAAGCTAAATTAAAATTTATAAACAAATAAATTCTCATTCATATTTTATGACTAAAACGGAATCTTTTAAAGAATAGCAACAATTATAGTAATGCAAAATGTATAGCAATAATGTGAAAAGTAAACCAAATTACGGATTTTCTTCTAAAGCGGAATCATTTAAATAAAATGTTTAATTATTATGGAATCAATATGAAATTGAAAAAACAAATAACTCCACAATTTATATTTGTTCAATAAATCAGAATCTTCCAGAGAATAGTAATGAAAAATGCATAGCAGCAACGACAAAATTAAAAGCGGAATTATTTAAACAAAATATTGAATTGTTATGGATGTAAAATGAAATTTTCCAAACTAGTAACTCAATAATTCATATTTTATTATTATTATACCAGAATTTCTTAAAGAATAGTAACAATAATACATAATGAAGAAGAAATAGCAGAAACATGAAACTAAACAAAATGCAAATTTCCTTTTGAAGTAGAATTATTTAAATAAACCGATAAATTATTATGGACGAAAACTGAGATTTTATAAACAAATAAAATATCCCAACAATTCATATTTTATTTCCACACAGGAATTTCGTAAAAAAATAGCAACAATAGCAACGTCAATGATACGATGAAACAGGAATAGATTTCAACAAAATATAGATTTTACCCGCTGAAGGATAGTTAGTTGATAGCCTTGCGCATGATATAATCATTAACTGAATATAAATATAAAGATTTAAAAGCGGAGTTATTTAAACAAATTCATAAAGGTATGGAAAAAAATGAAATTTCAAAAACAAATCTCTCAATAACCGAAATTGCTTAAAGAATAGCAACAATAATTCACCACGTAGTTCAACAAAACACAGATTTAATTTTAAACCTGAATTATTTAAACAACTCATTGAATTATCATTGAAGAAACATGAAATTTTAAAAACAAATCTCTTAATAACCGAAATTTCTTAAAGAATAGCAACAATAATTCGTAACAAACTCCAAAACTAAACAAAATACAGATTTAATTTTAAACCTAAATTATTTAAACAAAACCTTTAATGAATATCAATGAAATATGAAATTTTCAAAACAAACAAGCAACTAATTCGTATTTTATCACGATTGTAATAAAACCATAAACATTTTGTTAAAGTTTGAACAAACAACAACTAGAGCATTGCAATGAATTTTAATTGGCAATGAAAACACTTCATAAACATGTGAATTTTTTCCACTAATTGAAGCTAGCTAAGCATCATAATTGCCGCAATGAATTAATGTCGGAATGTCGGACCACATACTTCAAGTTTATGTACAATATTAAATAAATGCACTTACAATATTTGCTCTTCTCTGCTGACGTGGTCGGTATCAGCGTGAAAGCCGTGGCAATCAGGATCAGTAGGAGGCAGCATCGGTGGCCGATGCCGCCACTCGAACCACACATTGTTACAAGGCGAAGAAGCACTTGCGATTATCATTTAACATCCACATTGTGTGCACGCGTCTCGGCGAGCAGAGTGCTAATAATGAACGATGCCATTATTATTTAATCGCGCGCCATGCTGCGATCCATTCGTATTTTTTCGCCTCATCCTGCCTTCCAATGACTACACAACTGCTACTGCTACTGCTGCTGCTGCTCGTGGTTTGTGTTGCACACTCGATTTAATTCCAATCACCTAATGGCGCGTGCGGCAGCACAAGTTACAAACACCGCGAACGACGTGAAATAATATTAGTTATGATTAGTAGTGGTGTGCGCGCTCGATGCACGACACGACAAATACCCTTTCGTTAGGCGCGCGAGTTCAACAACCCCTCAAATCGGGCGTTCGTCGAACGACTGCCACCACGACGTGCGGCGCACACACGTTACTCGACGCTGCCGCCGCCACCCGCCGCTGCCGCTGCCGACCGAACGATCACTCAGCGACGCGTCTTGAAAAATATTCGCAATCGCCACCGCCGCTCATTTCATTCACAAACCGCTCGCCGATTCGCGGCCACTAATTACAATCCGCACTAAACACACACGCCAAACACGACACATGCACACTCGCACACTCGATGAATATTTGCTTTAATTGCGCGAATTCGATCTCGTATGCGCCACGCGAATGTGTCCTTCGTCCTTAAAGTTGCATGTGCGGCGCGCGGGGGCGCAGAAGCGAACGAACGAGCGAGCGAGCGTACATACGGCCCGCACGCAGCCGCCACCACCACCACCAACGCCGCCGCCGTTACGAGGAGCGTCGCGACGCATGTGCTCTTCGCGTCGAATCGATCGGGACGCTGGTGGCGACGACGCCAAAGCTTTTACTACACATTTCAACTATGTGTACTATCCACATACAAGGTGTATCCATAACCTCTAAACTCTTCATCCAAAAACCCTTAAAATTCATCAATCCCCTTAAAACTCCTACTAAATTCAACTAAAATTTCCTCTCTGTCTTTTTATTCCAGAACAAAATGTTGTGCTTTATTCACGTGAGTAAGTTACAACATCAACATGTTTTGCTACATAAGCAGAAAGAGAAATAACATTAATTTATCATCAGCGTCGATTTTTTTCTGGAACAACTACCGAAAGGGCAACCGGAAAACAAAAAAAAAGTACAGGAAATATTACGACATCAGTGATAATCATTTTCTAAAATGTTAGGATGTGATAAATCGAATATGAGCCGATTGTTTTCAAAAGCAAAACACGATAAAAAATGAATATTTAACAAGACAAATTCATTTCATTCATGCTACCCACGATTGATGAATTATTGATGTATTGACGATGCGATTCTTGGCGAGGATTGTTATTGTTGTTAATAGTTTATTTCGAGAAAAACTGAGAGAGATTTCAGGAGTAAATATGAATTAAATTGAGTGAAATCATATCGATATTGACATCTGTGATGAAACATGGAAACTAATCGTGAATAATTCATTTCCCAATTTTCACATGGTTCTGCCCGGTAAATATGAAATTGCTATTCATTTGAATACATATCGGAAAATTTATATTCATTTTCCGAATTTGTCCCGTAAACATGGCATTATTCGATTTATTTAGTATGTGATGATGATGATGCATGGAGAATTTCGCATGCAATGCATTTCCAACTATTTGATAAGCACTATCAGATGGACTAAAACAACTGATAATCTACAACTAATTAGTATGGTATTGATGACTTTTTGGTTGCATAAATACGAAGCATTAACAAGTTCTGAAGAGGAAATCTGCACCGAGTTCTTTCGCGAGCAAACTTTTGCCTTCAGCGCTCTGCTTTTCAGCGAAGTAGTTTTAAAGTTTCTTATGAAATTCTAATTAATGCCTGGAGCATCTTTACAATTACTTATCATAATGGCATTATGTAACAACAAGTTGCAATGCAAAGACAAAGACATCATTATCAAAGTCGCTAAATTAGTCGGCGTTTGAATATGCAGTGAAAAATGGTGATTTTTTTATGAAAAGCTCTTAAGTAAAAACACGCAATGGAGTCTCGAACACAGCATTTGCCATTTAATAAGCAAATGCCTTGTGCTCTAGGCTCCAACACGCTTGCAATTTCTCTAAAACTGTCAACTATTTAATTAGCCACACGCTTATCACTACTCGCAATATCGCAGTTTAAAATAATATAAGTATATTCGCAATTTCATCAAATATCACTCCAAGATATTCATATTCCAACCATAGAATTCAATACCTACAAAGAAAAGCATTAAAACATTGGTGGTAATATTTTTAGAATAAGAATCTTCTTAACGAATTGAAGACGTTTAATTTCTTATCTGTGTCGTGGCGTTTAATGAGGCTCTCTGACAGTAAGGTGTGCGTCATCCAATTTATTAATTAATGTTCTGCATGTCCACGTAGCTGTCGTGGAACCGTAGTAATTGGTTTAATTAAAACTGTTGGAAAAAAGAAAAAATTCACTCAGATAAGGGGCAAAAAAACAGTGCACCTTTTGAGGTCTCGAATACCAAGATCTTTTATAATTCGATTCAATCGCAGAGAATGGTACACCGAGACCACATTAGGTGATTTCCTAATAAGGTGTTTAATCGTTATCAATCGATAATGATTCACAAACGCACGCGATCGATTTTAGTTGATAAATGTATCAATTTAGAGTAGATTTCTACGCGCATCGCCTTCAAATTTCAAGTGCTAATAAACGCAATAGCTAAAACAACACTCACTTAATCACAGATGGTGCCTTTATGTGGGTTTTATCAATATTTCGTTGCTAGGGAATTTAAAATTCCACCCTGCGGCCATGTTGTGCCACCCTTCATTGTGACAATGCGTCATGATGGCGTTTAACGTGTGCTGCTGATATAAATAAAAATGGCGAAGGCAAAACAAATCCAATTACAAACCGATATTACCACGGAGGACGAGTGGGAACGCTTCTTGCAACGTGATGGGCTTTTGGTGGTGGATATTTATTCGGAATGGTGTGGTCCTTGTACAGCAATGCAGGGAAATTTGAAGAAAATCAAACTGGAATCAGGTGGTGATTTTCTGCAACTTGGAATGGTTTGTTAACTTTAGTAGGACGCGAATGAGTTATATTTAAGTTCATTTCAGGCAAGGTGTGATAATATAGAATCTCTGAAACGATTTCGATATAAATCAGAACCAACTTGGATGTTTATAGCTGTAGGTAATGAAAAGATTGTGAGGTTTTGTTGGTTATATTTGAAATTTACAGAAAGGACAACAGGTAAACTTGCTATTTGGAAGCAATGCTCCTCAAGTTCAACGTGTTATCCTGGATGAAATGAGAAAGGAGAAGGAATGTTTAGCTGGTACACGTCAAAGGAAGCAGCTTTTTCCTTACGACTTTTCAGATGATGAGCAAGTTATTCACAATCAGCTGCAACAAAAAGAGATGGAACGCGAACGCATTAAAGTGGAGAAAATTTATAAGCAACTTAAAGACAGAAGGATTGCACAGGCTAAGAATATCTTGGATACAATGGCCCACTTGGGTCTTATAGTCATCTTTCCGCAAGCGGTAAAGAAAAGCTTGGAGGTACTTGAGGAATTTCTTCCTGATAGTGGCATTGCTATTTCGAAGAAAGAACGTCCACAACTTACGCTGGAAGCTATGGAAGACATTGAATTTTTATCTACTCATAAATTACCCGAGGGAATGAAAAATCATCTCGTCAGTGACAAATGCTTTGCACTTATGCTCACTGTAGATCAAGAAATAAATCCCGGACCCCTGGATGACACAATTCTTAAATTTGTTTACGGCTCCACGAAGACACCGCCTGGCGAGCCTGGAACCCCAGGATATGCACTCTTAAAGTCGCAAATAAATAAGAAAGTGGAGGAACCTCTCCCTGAGCCAGCTCCTGAACTGTATGAGTCCATGGAGAAAATGGCCGCGCTTGAAATGCAAGAAGGTGAGGACGGCGAAGCTGAAGAAGAGGATGCTTCACATTTCGAAGCTGCCAATGTACCTTCCATCCCCTCTGTAAATCTACCTCCCGACGATGACGAACTGCAAGCAGAGGAGGAAGAGGTTGAGGAGGAGGAAGAAGAGGAAGAATTAGATTTGTGGGGTATTTGGGCTCCACCAAATGAATTCGTGAAAGCAACCGCCTTAAAGTATTGCTTCCCATTGATAACCTCCGTGCTAATTTTGCCGGAACAACCACCGACACCGCCACATGTCGCAATCGCTTTCGAAGTATTCAAACGACATAATGTCTTCAAGCTTATGGATGAGTATCCAGCCGAGATTATGGCTTATGGTTTCTTCACTTCCGACCAGCCCGATGAAGCACGCGTTATTGCCAAGTCGAAGAAGCAATACGAAATACAATTCACTGGACAACAGGCAGTGTAAGTTTTTTGAGGTTAAGGTGAACCATTGACTTAGACTTTCCTTTCAGCGGGGAGAAATTGATATTGAAAGTTGCCAAAAGAAAGTCAGATCCGATTCTGGCATTTGCACAGCTCGGCCCGACATACATGAGTTCGAATGTCGATGTGGGTGAACAAGATTGTCTCACTTTCTTCCCAGAAAATTACGAAGAAGAGAGTGAGGGTGTGACCAAAGCGAGAAGTACTCTACTGGCACCTATTCAACAAATTCCAGCGGAAGAAGTTACCACCGAAGATTTATTCATGGTTGAGGAGGAAGACATGGTATTCGATAGCGTCCTAGATGGCGAAGAAGAAGACATTGGAGAAATTGGTGGTGACGTGGAAGTTATTCCACCCATGGAAATGACCGAATTACCACAGGTCGAAGAAGAATCTGAATATGGTCAGACGCAGGACTATGAATAAGATGGTTTACCTATTATTTCTCTTTACTAATTAGTAGCATTCCACACTTTTATAACTAATGCGGTTGAAATAATAATGTTACTAATTATTTTCGGTATTTCATTCACGGTCAGCAAATGTACAATATTTTACTGTACCATAGAGAACAACGCACGCAGCTATTTTAATTAGGCTATGTTAATGATCGTACGCAATTGTTATACTTTGTTCAAGATCTTAATCATCAGTGATTATTGGCAGGAAAGCGAATGGATGCGTTACAAAAGCGATTAATATCAGCGACGCGTAACGTATTGAGGTATGCAGAAAATATTTAAATAATTTAATCCTGCATCAAATTAGAATTATACTACAATATTTGTAATTATGACTGCGTGTATTTGCATAATCTACGCACGAGTAGAAGCTTACGTGACTTCCTCAAGTCCATTGTACGAAGAGGAAACAATTGAAGTTCATTCGTCATAAGTCGAAACACAAATGTTATAATGACATCAACTTGCACTAAGCACGTAGTTCATCATGTCAAGATCGACAACAATGAAGAAGCAAGATAAAAGGAAAGTAACGCGCATCTTGCGACTGATCGCTGAAGACAACAAGCTAATGAGCGCCCGCGTACCGCTTCTCCACTTTGATGCGAATAATATGCGATAATGATGCGGAAAAAATAATAAAACGTGCGCACATCGCAGCACCACGGTTTTTTCTTTATGCAACGGTGCACTTTTTCTCAGTACTACTTTCGTGCACACGCGCAGGCGTCTTACCGTTGACGTCTTCGTTCCATCTTCCGCACGGTATTGATGATCCCCGCAAGCCTCCTCCTTTTATATTTTTAATTTGGCGTTTGGCGGGTGGCACGTTTGCACACTTTCCGTTGTACGCGTTTTACCGAGCGTTACATTTCGCTCACCGTGACGACGATCAGCAGCGAACCAACAACAACTCAGTTCCAAGTTTTAGTTCGGTAACGAAAAGTTTGCGTGGAGGCTGCATTTTCAATTCGATTCGTGGTTTGTTTTAATCCTGCTGCGTATCAGTTAAGTGCGCAGAGAACAATACATTTCCGGAGATTATTGGTAACGACACACTATTATTAGACGTTCATTAATTCTATTTTAAACAACATTTGTTTGTTCACTTTAATTATCAAGCATATTAGTCCATATTTTAGTAAGTTATTCATATTATATATAGCAATGGCATGACAAATATTTAAATAGTTGGCTTATCGTACCTGCAAAATTTAGTTCACAATTCTTTGCATATCAACAATTGCAAAAGTTTGAGTGTAACATATAAATTGTTTCGCGCAACAAGGAAATTTTTAGGTTTTGAAGTTTTGAAATGAGAGTTATTCTTCTCACGAGCTTTAATCAATCTTCTTTCGGTATAGATGGTGCTACAAGTGGTTAACATTGTTATATTGATAAATCTCCCAAAATTCAATCGATTTTGCGCTTAACGGCAGTAAAATCAATATATATTCGACGTGTTAATGTACTTGTAACTTTTAAGTAAATATATGTTTGCTAAGTTGAAAAGTAAACAATTGCTGCTGGCGATTTTGCAGAGAGACTACAGTTATGTATGGTGTAACCTCACAAACAAGATGTGAGTCGTCGAATTAGTTGCTTGAGGAGCATTAGCAATGATACAAAAATATTCGTCAACTTCACGTGCAGTGAAATATGTGTGTTGATTGATAAGGCATTAGTGCGTGCTTGTAAACAACGACACCAACGCAATCCTGCATGGACGAACTGTCTGCTGGTGTCTGCTCTAGCTCGTAGACGTGTATGTTTACGATATCTGCTGCTGCTGCTTCGTACACAAAATTCTTAGCATAAAACAGTGGTGAGTGATTAATATGCTCAGTCTACTCAAAGTGACTGCTTGATATCTGTACTAGGCGATAAACAAGCAGTGTATATGCGCGAGTGTGTGGTTGAAAGTAGCGTGAACGTTGCACGCTAATTACAACATCGCGAATTAATGATTCACGCATCATCGAACGGGATTTCGTCTCAGCGTTCTCGATGTGTGCAAGCCTCGTGGAAATCATCGTGACGGCTACCTAAAGCCAGGGTAGCCTCGACGATAACGGAGATACTACAAACTAGTTACCGTGTTTTCAATTACATCTTACACCAATCTGGATATGATCTTGACGGTACTTCAGGGAAAGTGTTTTACACAACTGCCTAATACGTGTGTAAAACTATGTGAGAGTTGAGCCAAACAAATTGTTTGAAATGGCTGAACGCAGCCACTACAATGAGAGCAAGGCTACTCAGGTGGATGAGCCTCCCAATTCGCGCTTGTTTATAGTTGGAAATAAACGCCTCACAGAGAGCGATTTTCGAGATGCATTCGCTCAATTTGGAGAAATTGAAGATGTGTGGGTCGTTAAGGATCGCCGCACGGGCGAGAGCAAAGGTATACATTGAAATGTCATGTTGTTTACTTTTTTATTTTAAGATAATTTTCAAATTTGTAGGCGTCACTTACATCAAGTATACAAAAACAAGCGAGGCTGCAAATGCGCTTGAGGCCATGAATGGGAAAATCTTGCCAGGCACTGATAGACACATAAAAGTGATGATTGCTTCAAGGTGATTTACTCTCACGAAATAAAAACGCAATCTATGCATTAACTCCAATTATATTTCCAGTCGAAACAAGGGCTCGTTGCGAGAGGAAAATGAAGATGAGAAGATCCACAGACTCTTTATTGTAGCGCCAAAGTCAATGACTGAGTCGGATTTGGAAAACTACTTTAAGCAGTTTGGTGACATTGATTATGTAAATATCGTACGCGACAAGGAGACGAGAGAAAGTAAAGGATTCGCATATATTAAATACTACAAGTTTTCGCATGCAGCAAAAGCATTTGAGGAATGCGATAGGAAATTCAAAGCTGTATTTTCGGAGCCACGCAAACCGAACATGGGTCGCTTTTCGAGTGGTGAATTCTCGAGTACGATGGATCGTTCAATAGGCAATTCCAGCTCTGTCGATGGCTTGTTCAATAACGATAAATGCTATCGTTTGTTGGTTATTGGCAGTCCGCATTTAACTGAGGATCAACTATGGAAATTATTTAATATTGTACCTGGTAAGCAGCGAGATACTTTGTTAGGTTAACTGTACTGTACTATTAAGAATATATTAATCCAGGTCTAGAATACGCACAATTACGGATGGAAAGTGCAAAACGCCGAACGCTTGGCACCGTTGTTTATTCGACGATGCAATGGGCAACCTACGCAGCCGAAAAACTGCATGGATTTGAATATCCGACCGGCTCACGCTTAATTGTCAAACCAGATGGAACAGTGCCTAAACTCGAGTCGCCGCGCTCGACTGCGAATTCTCGTCTTTCCGGTGCAGAGAATCCAGCCAATTTACTACAATTGGCTGAAACAATAGCTCATGCTACAACCATTATACAGAATGCAGGCTTGGCTGGTAATTAACACATACAAAAAGGTCGTTGTTTTTTACTAATGACTAACGAAATAAACTTTTAGTTGGCGGCGCAAAATTCAATTCGTTCGAAGAACATTCCAATGATGTGTGTAGTGTTCGCCTGCCAAAATCTCAGCCTCTAGCAAATATTGATGCTGAAACACAAGCTCGTTGCTTTATCGTATGCACGCCGCCGCCGCCGCCACAATCAGTACTTCGTGATATATTTTGCCGTTTTGGTAATTTGATTGAAGTTTACTTGCTGGCGAATAGAAATTGTGGATATGCTAAATACGCATCCAAAGAATCTGCGTTAGAAGCGATTAAAGTAATTTTCTGATGCTGAAATAGTTCAAGAATTTGTTTTGATCGTGTGATTTGTAGGTGCTACACGGAGCAGATGTTTGTGGAGGCAGAATTAAAGTTATTCCAGCTGAAGAACGCAGTGATCAGTCTCGTAAACGTCAGCGTATGGAAGACCATTAGTCGTAAGTTATAAACTTTTGAATTGAGAGTGCAATATTTGCATAAACCTTACAATTAATAAGCCATTTTCTTATTCTCAAAACAAAATTGCATTTAATTGTGCATTACCTGGATGTAACAGCTACGTGCATATTTTGTGATTTATCTGTGATATTTGTTTAGGTCGTTTTTTACTAAACACTCACGTTTTGTTCCACTATTTTGTACACGAAACATTTGAATGGACTACCAATTAATCCTTGGACTGGATAGACGTAACTAGACGTAGGTTGTTGAAACTAGACGTATCTCCATACTCACCAGATATAAAACATGTCTTCAATCTGCTAATGTAATTACTTAATCATACGAATTTGTTTATAATTTCTATTGGACATTTGCTTCTGACAATTGACATGTGCAAAACAAGACGATAAAAAATTCCAGACACGATTAATTCTTGTTGCAATTTTGCCACAAAGTGCGTCAAAAGATTTTTATGAAATCCATATAAATTTTATTTCTAACGTTATTTCCATGCAAGTATAACCCATAAAAATGGGTCTAAAATTGTTATCTTTATACATTCTAGAATAAATTCTATTCCTAGTTTACTTTTATAAATTTATGTAAGTAGCAATTGGATTATTATTTTACTGATATTAAAACTAATGTTAAGAAATTTATATGCTTGTTTAATTTGTTTATAACCCGCTAAACGTTGTAATATCTGTATACATATAAACAGAGCGATATCAAAATAAACATATTAAGAGTTAACCAAAAAAAGAAAATGCAAGTTTTAATGATTTATAATGTAATAAAAGTTGTAGATTGTTATGAAAATTATTCAAATGCCCCAAAACTTTGAAAATGAGTTGCATACACAAATTTAAATAAATTATTCAATAATAGTAAAAATTATGTTGGTATTCCTGCAATTTTAATTGTGCTTCTAGCGCCCCCTAGAAGAACGCGGGACGTGAATATATCCGCCGAACGCCATTTCCATTCATTGTGCAGTCGTTGTGTTGGGTGCATCTATATTCGTTGTGTAAGTATCTTCAAACATCCTTTAAATATACCATCCAAATTATAAGTGCGTTTTGCCTTTACGATGGCCGAGTGTACATCTTATTGTTTGCATGAATATTTGTTCGAGATTATTAGCAGAACGCCAATATTTTGCCAAGCCGGCAGTGCGTCATTGTGAAATTTGTTATTCATGCCAAGTGTAGTGTTACGTTGCATCAGTGTATGATAATTTTGTTTCATTACAGCAGTAAGCTTCAATACAAATATCAATTATGGCTGATAACGAAGATCTTTTGGATTACGAAGATGAAGAACAGACTGAACAGACCGGCAATGATAGTAGCGTTGCTATTGAACAGAAGAAAGGTGTCAAGGGCACCTACGTATCCATTCACAGTTCTGGTTTCCGCGATTTCTTGCTGAAACCTGAGATTTTGAGAGCTATTGTTGATTGTGGTTTTGAACATCCTTCAGCAGGTATAATTATTTCTTTGTCTTACTGATGGCAATGGCTGACTTGGTTTGTTTGTTATTCCAGTACAACATGAGTGCATTCCACAAGCTGTTCTTGGTATGGATATTCTGTGCCAGGCCAAGTCTGGCATGGGTAAAACTGCAGTTTTTGTGCTTGCCACTCTCCAACAGTTGGAACCAACTGAAAACGTTGTCTACGTCTTGGTCATGTGCCACACCCGCGAACTTGCATTCCAAATTAGTAAGGAGTATGAGCGTTTTTCAAAGTACATGCCAACCACCAAAGTTGGTGTCTTCTTTGGTGGATTACCCATCCAGAAAGATGAAGAAGTCCTCAAGTCAAATTGTCCACATATCGTCGTTGGAACCCCAGGGCGCATCTTGGCGTTGGTCCGCTCCAAGAAATTGAACCTCAAACATTTGAAACATTTCATCCTTGATGAATGTGATAAAATGTTGGAACTACTTGGTAAGCATCATATCACACTATTATGAAATCATAACTTTCAATGATGAATTTAAATCAAATAGTAGGTAGAGACATCTGAATACCTATGATGTTAATAACAGGTCTGAACATAATCTAATTTTGTGTTTGGATATTTGTCTGAAGATTAGATATATATGGTATCATGTTTTATTACAGATATGAGACGCGACGTTCAAGAAATCTATCGCAACACACCACATGGCAAACAAGTTATGATGTTCAGCGCCACCCTCAGCAAAGATATTCGTCCGGTCTGCAAGAAATTTATGCAAGATGTAATTGAATTTTCATTAAGTACTTCATTCGGCCAGAGCAAAGAGTGGTTACGATGCGCACAAAGTGGGGACAAAGAATCGCGTAATCTTTGAAAAATAACAAATCAAACGTTTCAAAAAAACGTCGCGTCCCTTCTGAAAATACACAACTTAGAGCACTGTAGCCCTACGAGTAGGTCAGTGGGTTGGGCCGGGGTCAGTGAAGACATGAGGATCATGGAGAATCAACTTAAACAAAGAGACAGTCGACAATCGTTTATGGGTATCGCAGTACACTGACGCTATATTTCGCGAAATCTTGGCTGCGCTACAGTGCTTCAAAATTTCGTTCACAATTATCACAATGATATAATCGCACATTTAAACACATAATCTTGGGGAGAATCTTTGGCTGTCTCGCAAATACGAAATCCGCACATCATTCGTGAATGGTTTATTGGTTTCCCAACATACATTCTGTGGTGGAAAGCAGCGGCTGTTGTGTCCAGCACATCTACAGAATGATTGTGTCCCTTTCTACACGTTGCGCAGTCATCGTCAATCGTATGTACAACGATATAACAAGCTTTATTCGAGAGAAAGAGAATTCATCAGTTTGGGCGCAAAGTTCATGTTTTAAGTGCCTGTTTGATATCACGATTTGCTCGATCTACGCCAATTCAACATCATGGTTTGTTATCTGAGTATTGTTACTTCATTAATGTTTGTTTTAGCCCATGGAAGTATATGTCGACGATGAAGCCAAATTAACTTTGCACGGTTTACAACAGCATTATGTTAAATTGAAGGAAAATGAAAAAAATAAAAAATTATTTGAGCTTTTAGATGTGCTTGAGTTCAACCAAGTAAGTATAACAGCTGATTTGGAAGATTCTACATTTTTCATATGATGACAAACGAAAGTAGTATTGAAAATTCATGATTTCGAACTCTCTCACTGATGAACATGAACGTTTCAATGCTTTCTTGGTAGGAGTGTTATAATTAGCGACGTGTTTATAGGTTGTGATATTCGTAAAATCCGTGCAAAGATGTGTCGCCCTAGCGCAGCTATTGACTGAACAGAACTTCCCCGCAATCGGAATTCATCGTGGAATGAATCAAGAAGAACGGCTGTCGCGTTATCAGCAGTTTAAAGATTTCCAGAAGGTATTAGGTTTAGCATTTTTTTTCATTCGGTTTGTACTAATTCGAGTTTTACAGAGGATTTTGGTTGCCACCAATTTATTCGGACGTGGCATGGATATTGAGAGAGTCAACATTGTATTTAATTACGACATGCCAGAAGATTCCGATACCTACCTGCATCGTGTCGCACGTGCGGGACGTTTTGGTACAAAAGGTCTTGCGATTACCTTTGTATCCGAGGAGAGTGACGCCAAAATTCTAAATGAAGTACAAGAGCGCTTTGACGTTAATATTACGGAATTACCTGATGAAATTGATCTCAGCTCATATAGTAAGTATTGCTATCACATCAATAATCACTCAATCCTAACCGTTTGATATTTTACAGTTGAAGGACGATAAGCGGTTGTATTATCATATAATACTTGATATCTTCGATGTATTAACATTTACTTTTTTAAAAAAGTACGTCAAGTTTGTATTTGAATACGAAATCTTGTGTTAATATGGTGAGCGTGTGCAAACTCAGTGAGTGTATGTATGTTAATTTTGTATTAGAGAGATGACTAAATTACATTACTTTTAAGAAAGACTTAATTTTAAACAAGAATAATAAATAAATGTGGACATGTTCCAAAATATAATAAGCCTCTTCGCTTTATTCCATAATTATATATACTTGAAACTTAGAAATAACATGGTAAATCGATTAATATTTAGACGTGTTAAGTAGTGACGAATATCAAATCATGATGTGACTAGAGAAACGGGAGCACAATTGGAGGGACTCACAATTTGCCATCTACATTAAAAATTTTGAAAGAAGTTCTTATCGAGTGTTTTCAACACTGTTATTTGCGTTGGGTGTATACATTAATATTTGTAATACGCGCTAATAAATTATATTTACATTTTCATTTCTTGGCGTATAGCTAACTACTACATATGAAATGTAAAATAAGTCTTTCATGTTTCTTCATTTTTGATCCACGTGACGATTTGATTACAAAATTTACAAAGATAAAACTCAACATCAAGAATCCGGATCAATCTTTGGCACAATCAAACGAGATAAGAAAGATACAGATAAAGTAAAAAATTAAGTTGTAGGATTGTAAACGCATTATTGTCGGTCGAACGTCGAAAATACTTAGTAATTTGAACAAAACGTCTGATATGTCTAGCTACTTTGTAAACTTTGTGTTAAACTAACGTAGGCCAATTATTATTCGTTCATTATGTCAAAAGAACTGATTGAGCTTGTTTATATTTCGAGATAAAACATCATAATCATTATAATGCCCTGCTAATAAGTACCGCTAGTTTTGAAAACCCTTTCGATACAGGGTTTTTGAATAAGAGAGAGAGAGAAACACTTGCAATAAATAAACTGTAGTCGTAGACTAATAAATCGAAGGAGATCAAGTGCAACGTTACGAACTAGTTGAAGACGCAGAATGCAGTGGTGATTTCGGTGAGTAGAATCGCACCAGCTCAATCACTGTAATTGCAACTTGCACCACACCACGACCTTCAAGTACATCGGCTGCGCAGCAGACTAAATTCTGAAAAAGTAAACAGATTATAAATAAGTCTGAATATTCTCACAGCGCTGCTATTTATGATAGGGAATTTAAATGTTTATACGAAATTTAAAGCGATAAATACAACCATTTCTTCGATATTTTTACAAACAATCAAAATTAAACATAAAGAACCTAATTCTATAAAAAAACGCCATATATATAAATATAAAACAAAGATTATATAAAAATGCTTCAATGAATACTTTGTAATATTTTTACACAACGCGCTTCAGATATGATAATTAATAATTGTTTAAAAACAAATCTAACTCTAAACTTTAAGTATCATGAAATTGCTATTCCTTCAGAGAATCAGTATATGAACACAAAGTAATTATTTGTTACATGCCTATAACTAAATGAACAGATCTATATAAAATTTGGAATATTCTTTTTGGAAGATAATGCGTTCTACTAATATTTAATATAATATGTCATCAATACAATTGGTTTCTGCTAATACTGATTGTGTCATTCAGTTGCTAATTAACTTATTGTTCAAGTGTGTTCAGCGTACTTTATATTCTATTATTAGTTTTCTACATATTATGTTCTTGTGTAAAAGTGACTAGAAAAGTAATAAATACTTCTGATGTGTACTCGAGATTTTTTGGCATTCATTTGTTAGTTGATATTTCATTAGCGTTTTTTTTTTGAATATATTATGTCTCGTCGCTCAAATACTAGCAAAATAGTTGCCTGTTTATAGCTTTGTTCTCTTAGAGATAACCATATTATGAATAATATTTTTTCAATACCGTATTCTAATACATATAAATATAAATATTGTATATAATACTAATTAAGCACTGGTATGAAAGGCAGAGGCCAATAATTTTTTTGTTCAAATCTCAAATCTAAGCGTTTGTTATGTTAAGTAGCTACCTGTTTTTATATATTATAGGCACTCATTTGTATCAATGGATCACAAGTTATCATGATATAATAGTTCAATTTTGTTAAACTTTGGAAACAACATCCGTATGCATACATGGAGAAATAATTTAAATGTTGAATACGCTAAAATGCAACTAAGAAGGCAAAATGTTGTTTCCTCTAAATATGTAACGATTAGTAATATTTTTACTTAAATAGCAAGCACCTGTTAGAAATTAATTAGGAATGTTTAATTACTTTTCGTTCATTTGAAAAAGCACCTATTGATGTATGCAACTCTAATCGCAATTAAGACATTATAACCAATAAAATGGTCATTTAATTTAGTAAATGCGCGCGGTTGAACAACGCGAAAGTTTAGTAACTCAATCGGGGGCGCTGTCGTAAAATGTGAGTTTAACTCATATGAATTTTGGAATGTATATCGCTCTGTAACCGGTGTGTTTTTTTATCGGGTGCGTATTACTCGTCTTCGGGATTTGCATACAGAAAGCCAATAACGGCAAAACTAAACACAATCAGCAGCATGGCTAGCAAACGATCGTAGAGCGTAATTGCCGCCGTTGTTGGCGGTGGTGGCGATTGTAGTTGTGGTGGTGGTTGGCGTATGCCGCGTTCAATCGTGCAGAGAGCATTCACAGTCTCCAAGAGCCTGGGCAGGCCGCGTCCAGCCAGCGCTTCAGTAACATCTATACTACTGCACAGGTGCTCCTGCAACCAACCACAACCACAGTCTCACCCCATCACTAATTTCAACAACTTGGTAATGCATAAAATGAGAACAACAGCAAAACAATGAACTGCATTGATTCAGGGCACACTCACCTCGTCGACGCCAATCTTGCGACACGCTTCTAGAAAGTTGTCAACATTGCGCCTACAACGGGCCATTGTCAATTTAGGCTAAAATCATAACCACACATTACCAGCTGTTAAACAATTGCGCTTCTAAGCACTTACAACAGCGGGTGATGGTACATGAATCGTAGCCACCGATCGTGGGCGTATGTTATTAGCCAGATGACATAACACAACTCCGTCCGTGAGTGCGGGAGCGATATCCGCAGGCAGAGACATTTTAAGTCTTGCCTCAATAATCTAAAAAGCAATTATTACTAACTGAATGTTGTATACGCAACATGACTCTACGTACATTACGCAATTGGTTGATTAAATCAGTTTCTTCACGAGCCTTATCAATTTCACGTCGCATTGTAAATGTAATGCGTTCCTTTTGCGTATCGCTGCTCCACGCGTTAATTCGACCTCCTTTAAAGCCGTTGGTGCGCACCCGTGGACTGTTCGGCTTCGAGCATCCGTTCGTTGTTGGGATATTGTCATGAGTCATAACACCTGCTGCCAATTACGAGAGGATCATAAGAGAAACGATTGGCAAAAACAGTAATTGCGTTTAAATTACCCGAGCCTGTTTTAACCGGTGAACTGGGCTTGACGTAATCCTGAATGTACTTCTTGCTGTTGTCCAGCCCGTTACCATTAATTGCCGTATTCACCGGCGACTGCGACTGTACATGCTGCGGAGACGCGTATATTGGATTCGCGTTGCAGTTGCGTGACGGTTGCACTTTTTGTACGGGTTTCTTGCTCGTATTCGTCGTATCGTCAAAGATATGCTTTGGACTGCTTAGCACAGCATTCAAGGGTGTTGGGTCCGACTTGGACGTAGCGAGCGTCGTGCGCGTCGGCTGGTGCGTAGGTGTATTTGGTTCAGTTTTGTAGCCATGCTCGTCGGTATCTTTCGTGCGATAAATTGAACCCACATCTTGGGCGCGTTGTTGCCTTAAAGCCTCTTTATACTCCCTGCAAGCATAGCACAAAATCTCGTTAGTTACTTCCACTTCATTCAATTGAATTGTTGTGCAACGAATTCCTCTTAATGTTAACGTCTCGAGAACCTTGGTAAAGTATTTATATGTATTATTTCAGCAGCTGTCTAATTACAGTTTCGCAGTAGACGTTAACATTAATGCACAGCAAATAGCAATCAAAAAAATGTACACACCGATACGTTTGAATTTGGTGCAAAGGCCGCGTTTTGTCATCAATTCCATTGCCATTAGTAATATTGTCAACACATGGACTTAGACGTACACTGCAACAACAACAATCAAGTGTTATTGGTGTTAACCAGCGGAGTTAAATTGCAATCCAAAACAATAATAATTAAACACGCGAATTTACATACTTCGAGTATATGTTCGAATAACGAACACATGCAAAATACCATCAGAGCTACGAGAATAATAATAATAGGTAATTGTTTGCCGGTGCTAGAAATAAAAGTCGACGGTGATTATCGATTGCGAGAGGGTTCAAGCACAGTGCTAACCTTGAATTGGTTTCCTTATCTATCAAATCGCGTTTATCACAAACATCCTGCCCGTTGGCCGTCACGAATGTCGTCTCCTCGTAGAGAGACGCATCGGGACCGGGGGATATGGTCGATGGCGTGGACGTGTTCGATCCACCATTGATATCCGCTATGCGGTGCATCACGGGCGTCGAGACGGACCAATGCTTATCAATATCGCCCGCAAGCTCTTGCGACCAGCGCTTATCATCGCTACTCGTACTATAACCACTATCCACATTCGCTCGCTTGTGCTTCAGTCTTTCGGGTATGTGTGCTGGTGGCACGGGTGTGCTAGACGCCGAGGACGTTGCCGTCGTTGAGCCGAGCGAACGCCTTCCGGGCCGCCGGCTCAAGGTGCCGTTTAGATTAGATCCGGTGATTTTATGTCCCAGTCGTATGGCTTCGTTCTCGAGGTATTTAAAAATATGGATCCGTCCTCGTTTGCATAGCTAAAGAAAAATGCACATAAACCCAACGAATTTAAGGTTAGAAAAGCTGACAACATACACTCGCTGGTGGCGTGTTTAGCGGATTATCCTCGACGAACAACTCGATGAGGCTTTCCATATCTCGCATTTCCAATGGCAGGGCGTTAATTCTATTCGCACGCAGGTCCAGCCTGACCAACTGCAGAAACGTGAGTTCAATGGGCACGCAGAGCAATTGATTCGAGCGTAGAATTAACGACTGCAGCTCGGTGAGCTCGCCCATACGCGGCGGTAGGTGCGTCAGCTGATTGCAGGATGCGTCCAGTTCGGTCATCTTGTACATGCGGCACAGCTCGTCCGGCAAGGCGGTTAGGCGATTGTGTGATATCAGTAGAATCTACAATTAGAGGCGCTTCATTAAAATGCTACTCAACGCGTAAACAATTACGTTACTGTCCGAAAACACTTTAATCTATTCACATGCGACGCATGTCCACAGACAGGATGTTTGTTCACTACACGAATCACAGTGTACTCCGTTGAATATCTACGTTATTGTGCACTTACTTGAATTGGTAAATGGCATATTTCTCTCGGAAGCGTCGTAAGTTGATTTCGGCTCAAGTCCAAGTAGCTCAGACATTGCAAACTACTAACGGTGTCTGGTATATAGCGGATGGAGTTGTGATAGCACTGAAGCTTCTCAAGAAAATGGAAACTAGTTACTTCTTCGGGCAGTTCGCTGAATCGGTTCTTTGATAAATCTGCAAATAAAGCGAAATTCTTTAATTAATTAACAATGCCTACAATATATGGATAGTGCGTCCACAATTGGACACGGCAGACATTTTATTTCGTACTTCAGAAATACACTTTTGCTTACAGACCAAGCACTCGCTTTTAATGCGCCATTAGAGAAACACTTGGACTATCGCAATCTCAAGTTGATTGAACTCATAAATTGCTTTTTTATCGATTCACTCTATTAACATTATACCATTAGCGCAATGAATCATTTATGGAGAATGTAATTGACATATCAATATTGTCGTGTTTGCGTCGATAACTTTTCTGTCGAAATTGGAAATTCGTAGGCAATTTCGAGGACTTTTGCGCTCGATATATACACCAAAACCCTTGATGGACAGTTCTACTTTAGGGCTGCACCCAGCCCAAACAATCCTTGGAACGTTTCCGGCGCAGAGTGTGTATTTAGTCTAATCCTACCCAATACCAGTTTATCCCGCGATATCTCCGAACAAGGCAATTTTCATTCGTTTGGATAAACGTCTACTTTGACTACAAATGTCTTGATAACACGTGAAATTTACTTTGGCTTTTCTTCGAACTTCTTAAATGTGAATGAACCTTAACAAGTGAAATTATCATCACGAGTTTAATCCATCTTAATCTTGTGGTTTTGCATTCTAAATTAACTCGTTAACTTTTTTAGAACTTAATACTCTGACAAATTCCCTGTTCTATCTTTAGAAAACTGTATAACCATAAAGATTTGTTATCATCCAATAAAAATCTTTGTTAAAGTTAGACCATGTTTTTAAACCGAAAACATTGAATGTTTAGTTTTAAAATGTGATTGATGATTTCTTTTAGGTTAAATAAAATTTTTTAGACAATGCAATTTTAAGGTTAAGTCAGATTTCTAAACTGCTAAGAAGAATGAATGTTTTCTTTTAGGTTATGTCAAGATTTTAGGTTAACTTTTTTAGAACTTAATACTCAGCCAAATTCCCTTTTCTATCTTTAGAAAACTGTATAACCATAAAAATTTGTTATCATCCAATAAAAAGTCTTTGTCTGTTTAAACAATATCCATATTCATACGAGAATTTCATGCTGAAACACAATTTAATTCCAATTCCATCAAACGCATACAACATGAAGCTAGTTGACATTAGCGTTTATAAATATTTAGGTCAACATGATAGACACATTGATAGAAACTGAGTAAAAATAGCAAAACGGCGTCTCCATGTGACCTTTGCACTTCCATTAAAGCGACGATTTTCAAGGATCCGAAATACTCGGTGATATCTTTACGAATCCGGCCGGAAATTGCCTGAAACTGACGTGGAAGGACTCTTCACGGAAATATGACATTTCCATTTTTTGCCTGACGCTCTCTCGGATGCTGGAATTGAGCAAACACCATTGATACGTTTCATGATTCATACTCGAACGATGTTCATATAAATGAAAGTAAGTGCGAATTGAATCGAGTGTATTCGAACACAAAGAGGGGAAACATTTTGCAGACAAGCTGCTCGAACTTTCCACAGCCGTATCGCGTCGGGAAATGTTGATTGGTGTAATTTGGTGACATGCACCATGCATAGAAATTGAAACAGGCAAAGTGGCAAAGAGAAACGCGCCAGAGAAGAATAGCATAGGTTAGTAACACCCAACGTGACTGCAATATTGATCGCGAATGCGCAAGTCCCCAATTTTTACAATTCGGGGGAGCTAACCTAAACGTACAAGTGGTGCGAACAGCATGAAAACGGTGTGGATATTTTTATGTTCCATGCAGATTGCAAGACACAATCAAAATGGCTCTTCATTAATCATGATACGCGTGGCAAAACGTGAGATTGCCTTTTGCATTCGGCGCACTTTATTATTGTTCGCGGACGGACGGATGGGAGTAATGCAAAACATAACGGTATGCATCGTGTACCGAAAAGCGACGCGGAAAATAGTGAAATATGCACGCAACGTACAAATGAAGCGACTACCTCATATCATCAACGATGATGGAGGTTGAAAATAGACCGAGTTGAAACTAAGGAGTTCCCAACACAACACTCTTAAGCTGAGCTTGTTTTATTGAACGTCGCGACGTCGTTGTCATGGTATGGAAGCGTGGAACACTTTCCTGAAAGCCAAGCACTCAATCCATTAAATATGCGAAAATATAGATATACGCCAGATAAAAATAGACTTTGATTAAATATGATTGCACATCGCATCGGCGTCATCACGTCGTGGACGATTGAAAGTCACCTCATTTGCACGCTCGAATCATAATAAATTATGATGAAGTAAGACGTATTCGCTGGAGACACTCGCAAACGAATTTTAATTAAACGGGATTGCTAAATTTGTGCTATTTGTTTCATTACGTAATGCGAGCGATGGTCATAAAATATTGTAAAATAGAAAGTTAATAACACTTAAAACTTAAGGCATCTTCATAAAAAAAATTACTTAATATCTTTCACATGTTACCATACGAATCAATAGCTTATGTAATGCTGTCATAATTTTTAAATTGGTAATAATATCGAATGATTAAGTAAGCATTTTTAAACAATAAGATTTTAAGGTTAAATCTTATTTTGAAATTGCTAGCAACAATAAATATTTAGATTACTTATTTGAGAGATCGGAACTTTCTTTTAGGTTAAATCAAGTTTTTTAGACAATGCAATTTTAAGGTTAAGTCGAAATTCTAATCTGACAAGAAGAATGCATAATTAAATTACTAATTTGACGTTTTCCTTTAGGTTAACTGCATAATTTTAGGCGAACCTCGTTTCTTGCTATTTATTCTCAATTGTGGCAATTGTCATAGCAAATTATTAAGCACAAAGACGAATTCTCAAATTAATACTAATTCCTAGATTTATTTTAACAATCACATGAACTACTTTATTATCATTTCCGTTTACGACACTAATTTGTTAACTCTTGCAATTTAAATAATTCGTACAATAAAACAATAGGAAATTACTATGAAATAACCGTAATTCTTGAAAGTATTTTTTAATCCTAATATAAGTATTACTTAAAGAAACTTTAACTTCCGGAGAATGAGAAACGACCGCGCGTAGGTGTTCAATGAATAAATTCTTGATGTCATATGACTATCATTTCGCTTTTAACATGGGCGTAAACACGCGCTAATTTATTCGTTTTGTATTTAAAAAGGCATTAGCGGCACAAAAAACGCGACTTTGCTACCTGATGCGTGACCTCCTTTATTGCTCAAGGCAGTAGCAAAACGGTCAGAAGAAGCGCAACGTTTCGGTCAGACAGGATGATAACTTTACACGTTTCCTGTCTCGCGCCGCGTCTCTTGCGCACAAAGCCAGCACGCAATGATTCGACATTGCTCACGAAGCATGGCACCACAGACAATTTAATTTACAAGTAATCCCGAAGCATTGAAAATGCACAAATAAATTTTCTCACGCAAAAGCAACGTAAATATTTCTATATTAAACGATAAAATCTAAAATATAATAGATTGTGCAAAGAATAACATTTCGCGCTGAATGAGACATAAGAACATGTGTGTGTGTACTTGACAAACAAGCACAAAGAGGAAGAATCCTCATGCATTATTCCACACTGTGCGCGCACGCGCTATCTTTGTTGAAACGCCGGACAAACAAAAGATATTCCACGAAGCAAGGAATAACGCGAAGAAAACTGTGAAACAATGAGAGGAAAAAACCTCTCTGCGCCTTGTGCCGCCGCGGACAAATTGACATTCGGATTATAGCCCAACAACAACGTGCATACACACACCTCTCTTCTTCAACTCTCTTCTTTACCACGTTCCTACGCTAATTGTTACTTGGGAAATAACACATCTTTGATGTAATTGCATGAATTACACTCTTGTCTCTATCTCTACGCACCAGAAAAACAATCGAGCAGAAACCATTACGTTGAACGTTAATAACAACAAACAATTAAACAAGCGCAATAACAGTAACCTTGTCTATTTATAGACAACTTTATCCAATTTCGTAAAAATTATTTTAATGGAGTTTCCGCTCTTTGAGATTGCCTAGGCTTATTACTTATTCAAATTGCGAGTTCAAAGTTTATCATTCAATGGAATTCAAAAACAAGCAGACGGAATTAATTGGGGTAATTGAATAACGATCCACGGATTTTACTGCAGAGTCTTATCACTCACTCAATCGACATTAAATGCCAGACAGTGGCAAAGTTTGAAGTGCAGAAAAGTTGAATCTGCGACCGGTACGCGCCCCATCGCGACCGTTATTGATTACGTCTCGTCTTCGTTCATAAACCGCCAGCCGGTGCAATAACACAGCCCTTCTGCCGGCGGCACCGGCGGCGGCTACCACGTGGCTATTTCGGCAATGCACTCACGCACCGAAAGTGAACGGCTGTCTGGCGCGTGTTCGGCGTATTCTTTCGCCTTCAAACACACGCGTTTAGTTTTTCCCCTTGTGTTTGACTTGCATTCGTGATTATGATGCAGAAAGAAAGATTGATGAGGGCGCGCGCACACACACGTATGTTGGACTCGTGCCCTGTTTTTTTCTTCCCCGATTCAGATTCCGATTCCGATTCCCTCCGCAGTCTTGAGGGAATCTGCAATGCGGCTTGTCAGCCATGTGTGGTGCACTCAGCAGGAGGAATCCCTCGCGTGCCATTGCAAGTCGTAGAACTAACACAACGTGTGCTGCGTGATGATGATTTCAAGTCGTTTTTATAACAAAACTCGTGAAATTAACACCAACATGCAAGGCGTAATTAGCGACAAATTGCAATGCTAATTACGCCAGCTACGAAAGTATACTTGACACAAAAGCTACAACACTCGAAAAAGTGAAATTAATTAGTGTTTTGTTACGACACTTGCACTTTTCTCGTAAAGAAACACCATTAACTGGTTTTTGAAGAAGAACACGTCTTCTCCTTCAGGCTCGGAATTATATTCAGTCTAGACGTGCGCATTAAAAGGGCATTTTCCTTCACTGCTGATTTCTAACAAGCCTCGATTACTTAGAATTATGTTTGTAGCAACCAAGCAACCGAGTTGCTCGTTCATCAACCCTCTGCTCGTCATTAAATACGTAGTTACGTCGATACTTTCAGCCTTAATAATACGCCTTGCTATTCGCAATTAGCACTCCCAAGTAATTACGTTCAAACGATTCAAGAAGCTCTCTATTTTCCTAAAACAAAACCAAAGAATTTGTAATCAAGACATAAAATGTCAACTGTTTATTAACCTAGTCGTAAAAATTTAGGTTACATACATACATTCACCTAATTTGCAAATTGCCTGCAAGAGAATGATGTTAATCAACATCCGCGCGTGCTTTTCACGCATATTTGCGCATTTTAAGCTCCACTTACTCAACTCGTTTGCTTGGCGCATTGCAATTAATATTATGCTGCTCTGATCAATTGAGCAAAGTACGGGTCATGATTGTTATTGCTCTGCGCCATGTAGTTTTCATTGTTTTTGTTATTAGTTAAATAAACGGAGCGTCATACTACGCATGCAATTTGATAAGCAAAATGCATACCATGCAATAACGTTAACGTAACGGTCTCAATTTGACTCAACACAACTGAAATTTTCATTTGCAAAACGGATATTTGCGGTTGCGTATGAATGAAATGAAAATTCATATACGTAGAATTAGTGAGGTCTTGGATTGTTGTTAGGTTCGCTGACGTCGGTTCGATAGAATAACAATTGCGCGACATTAAAAGCGACGGCAGGCGCACACTTCATGATAACGATAAATATTCGACGAGCGCACCATAAAGTCGATGTAAATTATTCAAATGTCGCTAGCGCATGTGCAGCTTGCAACACGCATTATCTTTCACGCTTGAAGTGAAGAGTTTATTTTCCTTTCATTCAACTGTGTGCGCTTACAGCCTGTTCCGAATAAAGCGACATAACTTAATTTCGCCTTTTCTATCTAAACGCAAACACAGCACTAGCCGATAGGAAATGTTGGTCTTTGTATCTTCAAGCTGATTTCATTTAAAAATATATACATCATTGAACTTGCGTATAGAAGCCATTTACATGCGTGTGAAAGACAATGCGGTAATAACAAACACGTTTTACTATTGCACAACACGTGCTTCCTATTTAGTAAAGTGGTTTTTCGTTTGAACGATCATTGACAAACATGAGTTCTATCTGTATTTACATTAATTATTTATTAATGTTATTGACGCGGGACTTTAACTCGGCGCCATTTTATTCGCATAAAAGTTTACAACTGCGCGTTGAACATCGTAAATAAAACAATGACGAATTTTAAAATACTCGCATGTTGTTGAAACGTAAATCGCGGAAATATGACGATTATTTGCGTAGTATTTTAAATGATTGATTGATTATTAAACAAACATCAGTGCTTCATTTTCCGAATCTTGTTGACTCAATGATAAGAATGCATTTTATGCGGTTATTTCGAGTAATATATATCGAATAATAATAATTGTATTGATACTTAGATAACACGGATGATAAATGGGAATTTACAATATAATTTTTCGAAAATTCTACAAAATACTAGCGTGGTAATTTAAGATACTGATTCACAACATGTTCAAGTTTTGTTTGCAAACTATTTTCAGAGCTCGGCGTTTATTGCCAAATAAATAGACGCCAAGCAAGATCTATTTACGCACTGTGCATATCAGCTGTTTGCAATTGTTGCTGGCTTAAGTGTAAAAGTCTAACTTTTGCTGGAACTCAATAGGGTAAACGCCCTTGATGTTTACGCGTTGCATACAATGTATGTACACGACTGCATTCGTTTTCATCCACGATGGATGCACCTGCTTGTGCGTTCGTTTCTTTATCGAAGTGATACGCATCCATTCTTAGATCTCTCTTCTTCTCGCCGTGTCTCTTCATATTACGATTTGAACTCACGGACGAAATTTATATTAAGCCTCTCGACGCACACTCCTCCTGATGATTTCTTTGCGGGCGACGTCACACATGCTCTGCCGGTTATAACTTTGAAAAAAGTGTTGGATTTAAATCTTCCTTTCTCGGTTTCACGTTACACATTAAACGCCGGCCATCATAATCTCCTCGACCACAACATCCAACTGCGCAATGCGTTTTGGAAAAATGAATTTCAATCGCTAACCATATCCGGCGATATATGGTCTATGAGTCTAAACAAACGGCTAACAGTACACACGATAATCGCGGCTAGAACATGGAAATTTGAATTAAAATTGAATTTGCATCACTGGATGCAAACAAATATTGTGGTTATTGTGCATGCCGCACATACACACACACGCCACACATTGCGTACCTGCTATAACTGTATCGGTTAGATTGTACTTGAGGCCGGCTTTCGGGAAGTCCTTCAGCTTGCGATTGCTGAGCTTCAGCTCGCCACTCTGGTTCGCATCCTCCAAGATGCGCTCCAGCGATCTAGTTAACTGATTCTGTAGGTGTCCGGTGATGTTCGTTGCGAGCACGGCCATGTTGCATGTTCACTCCACGCACACAGACAGCACCGGCGAGGAGAGTCACTTCAGTGCGCTCCCCGAACGCAAGCAACCTCACCGCACGAGAGTCGGCTATAAACTACTGCTTTAGAGCGGACGTGCCTTCGCGAGACTATTGTGAACCCCAGCCGCTCGACACGACTCTCCAGTGCGCGCTCGTTTAGAAGAGCGGTAGTAGAACGAAAACAGCAGATCGCTTCCTCGCGCAAACCTCTCAATGATTGGAATCTCCTTGTTTTGTTGGTGACTAATACAAGTGCGCATGCATGCACACATTGCTCGCTTTGTTTTAACAACAATCGCACTGTAGATGATCATCAGTGCTATTCGTGGGTGATTTTAAATTAAATCATGCCACAAGTTTTTATTACAACAGTTGTGCGCATCAAACTTTTAGGTTCACCTAAGAAACCGTATTGCATTGACAAAATCTAGAGGTTATTGTATGTTGTGATTTTATTTTTATTTTCTATCACGTAAATTGTAAACAGCACCTTGAAACTATTTGCGTATGTGGTCATTAAAACATCTACTAATTCCAAGTTCTCGTATGCATTTTAATTTACGAAATTTACGTAATGCTTTTTTTCAGTTATTTGGTGATAACTCCCACTTACTTGAAATTAGCAACCTAGAACTCAGTGAGTACTTGGGTACTATGGCCGTGAACCATATTAGATCCTAATTATCACAATAATTATCATGCTTTATGAGTTACTACCAATTAAATTGCACTTTTAAAGTTATTTACTGATAAATCAAGTTGTGTAAAAGCCGACAAATTGGAACTACGTTAGTATAAAAGCATAGTAATTAATGTTAAATTTTATGTAAATTTTCAGACATTATAATTTAATACCAGTTGGCCTAGCAACAATAAAGTTAAACTAGAAATTATACTCTAAAAGTAACTATGAAACCTATTTTCTTCAAAATCATCTTATATATTTGGGAATGCACTTTCTTATTATGTCTTATGGTCCGAAAAATACGTTAATAAGTGATTATAATACACCCAAGAAGTTTGTATCGGCCACATCTATTGTATGTGAAATTGTGAAGAAAATTCTTCTTAAGTTTCATGTTGATCCTGAGAATACACTTTGAACATTTTATGACTATAGGAATTATACGTTCCAAACCTTATTTGTTGTTGCTTGTCATATATTTGTCAAAGTCAAGAAAAAGCATCTCATCCAAAGTAAAAGTATGGATCACATTAATAATATTTTTATATCATGTTTATACCCGCATTAAAGTTGAATCCTATATGGTGGCAGTTGTCACTTACCTTCTAAAGTTGCTTTTTTATTTCCTGATGATAATCGGTATTCTAATATTTGAAATTCTCGCATTTAAAGATATTCACATTTAAAGTAAATAGACTTTAAATTACTTTAGCGTAATATGTTGTTAGCGTAATATAGACTTTAGCGTAATATGTTGTTTTTATTTCAACCATATTCCATCATTAATGACAAGAGGATAACGATACAAGTTTATAGGCTATAGGAATGGAAAAAGAGTTTAAATTTACAAGGCATCTTACCAATGGTAACACTATGTTGTCATTACAATATCGTCATCAAAATGTAAGATACGTCTTATAGTCCGTAAAATTTTGAAACTAAATCGATAGAAAAGACTGTTAAAGAATACAGTTAGTTTCAAATGCTAAGATATAAATAAAAAACCCACAGATAAACCCATCATCGGATATGAATATCACAAATCAATCGTACGAATAGACTACTTAGTTCAAAGTTTACGGTAATTTCTCGGGTTTGTAAACTAGTATTATGCTACTAACGACTTCCAGCGGCACGGAATTACATGAAACTTTTAAGGTTAGATCAGATGCTGTGCCGCTTTACCCATCGAACTATTTCGTTGCATTACCTGGTTTGGTACAATTAGAATCAGAAAATATTATTATCGCACATATATTACATATTTATTGGATATTGTTATAATGTATAAATACGATATTCTTTGCATTTTCAATGTTGTATAATCGTGTAATTTATCGCAACTTCATTTCAAATAATGTGTGTATACGGTTGCCGATATCAATTTTTGCATACACGTTTGTGCGGCCTAGGTTTAAAAACCGTACCGATCTCAAACACCTTTAAACTTAATGCGTCTTTGTAATAGAAAATATTATTTCGTGGGCTGAAATAATTAAAACTTTAGAGGGTCATGTAAAGTAATCGCTAAATTAATAATCATAATTATATACAATATTTATACAGATAACTAGATAAACGTTATAATACACAACTTATAGACATCAAACTAATCGCTAATAAATATTTACGGTTCTTCACCTCTCCAATGATCATCATTCATAAAGAACAAGCGTTTAAACAATTTATATGTTACATACAATACAAAAAATATACATTTATGTAATCTTTAGATGAATTCTATTTAGTTTCAATTGGATGATGGTAATTTATTTAAATAGGATCCATTGTTAGCGCTAATTGGTTCATCACGGTAAGTAATTTTTTGCTTGTTCGTAGTGCAATCAATAATGTCACATGGAGAAATATCTGAACCGCATAACAGCCTCTAAACATGTACAACAGGGCACCTATATCAACATCTATCATATAACGTACAGGTTGTTGTTATGTGGTTGTTATATCCGATTCACGATTTTCACTTTATCATTCAAGTGGCACAAAGGATAGCAAATATGACTTTCTAAATTTTCAAAATACATTATTGTAACTGCATTAATACAATTATCACAAAAATAAAGTTTGTAAATTGTACGCTATCATCTCTTCAGTTTTCACTCGCTTATAGATCGTTACTCCTAGATACAAGTTGTTCCTTCCAATTATGTTAATTTGAAGCAAATGCCCTGCATTAGTTTGAAACTATCGTATATATGATAATATTGTTCGTATTTCCATTCTTCTTCCGCTTCTTGTTCCGTGTGTGTTCCTGTGTTGAAATTGACAACTGATATGCGTTAGAACTACGCATCTAATTGACACGACAGACACTACAGCCTTCATTCGTACGGTAAATTGCTACAACACAATCTCCGGGCTGAGAGCTAACAATAAATAAAATCTTGATATCTTTTTTTTGTATGTTCCTAACGTGGTCATTCGTTGTAAGCAACAAGCAACATAGAATGACTACCATTAATATCATTAGTGATCAGATTCATTAGTCTCTACGCAACAATTTTTTAATTATCTAGAATAACATTCAATCTCATCGCTTGTCAATTATATCCCACGCATTAATTTCAATGTTTCCATTGCCAATGAATGTTAAGACAATCACTATTATTAAAAGCAACTTTATCAGTTTTTTGCCTACTGATATGAATGCGAATCGAATTAATTAACAATAAATAATAAAGCGTTTGTTGGTTTCATTGATCAACGCATTGAATGCAGGTCTACAGAGATTGCTTTCCAGAACGCTCATATTGACATGACATCATGGCCTACATTAGTTCCAAGTTAATGAGTCTAATACGTTTAAAGGCCTACACGATGTATGTCCCAATGTGTCAGACATATGTGGTCAGGGCCCGCTCTAAGCATCCTTACACGAAAGCCCAGCATTCTAGTGTTTTGACGACAAAGTCGACGTTTGGCGTGAGTGGATCGTTGCCGTACGTTTTACACGATTCGGACCTGCCTTGGTACAAATCGCCATCCAGCCACAAACCAAACTTACCATCACCTGCACCAATGCTAAGGCTCTCATTGTTGCCTTTTATAAAGTACAGGTTCTCGCCGGTCCAGTTGTATACTTGAAATTCGGGACTGAATCTGAATAGTAGCGATTCGCCCGTACCGTAAAAGTGATCAGAAACTTGCAATGCGCAAGATGTTAAAGCACCAAATACCTAAAACAAAACCCATTCCAATTATTACGTCTGATATACAACATATTTAAGCAATCAACTACTTACGTTATTGTCTGTATCTTGAATGACGAGTAAAATTGGTGATTCTAATTTATGCATTTTTCTGTACATCGAATTGAGTGAGAAACCATGCTGACTCGTACTAAAGACCAGCGTCCAAACGTAACCCTCCGCTCTTGCCGGCAAATGTTTGCACAGCGACTCCCGATGCTCATAGGTGAGAACTTCGGTAACACCCACCAAATCCGGTGGCGTTAATTCCACATCCAACGATTGGGTCGCGGAAGCGTAAAGAGCACGTCGCAACTCATCAGACATTGGTAGTACCTGTGCATTATAAACAATGTATTAAAATCGCGCTGCGAACAAACGTCACAGGTTAACAACGTAGCGTGACATTTAAGCACATGTAGGTTCTAAAAGTTAAACTAGTTTTGTTCACTCTAATTGATAGAATGCCATCATTGATTCATCAATCACATACACATATCTAAAGTTTAATGCAAGAGGGGGCGGCTGTTTGATTGATTTATGACAACAACACTGTGCGAAACATTGGAAAATAATGTAAAACTTGAAAACAAATTACAGAATTCATTGTGTCCTAGCAGTTAGTTGTGGGCGTATCAATTAAATTTATCGCAAATAATTTTGAATTTATCACAGCATGAATTCCATACACGTCGAAAAGCGATACGTCGCGACGTTAACGTTAAACTGGCACAATTCAAGAGAGAATCGTACAGTATATTATAACGCGAAACAAAAAAACATTAATCAACCACGATTGCAATCTGTTCATTAATTGCGCATTTCGTCAATGTACATACATAACGGCATAATCACTGTATTTATTAAATGTTTGTTAATTTGCAGAACAAATGTTGTTGATCACGGTTTAAATTGAAAGCACGATATTATGCACGCATTTGCAAAACTAAACAAATAGGCTTGTTGAATGCAATCGAACCGAGGGTCCGCTGTAAACTGCATTGTATTGCTGCCGCATTTTGATATAATACAACAAACGTCGACGACACTCTCATTCTTGCATTTGCAATATGTATTCGGTTCTTATACAACACCGGTACGGTTAGTTTTCGAAATATGCAAATCTGACCTGTCTGAATGCCTTCTTTTCAATGTACTTTACGGCTGTTTTAAAATTTTTCATTGCGCGGATGCTGCGAATCGAATCTAGCGATCGTAACAAGTTCAATTCGCATTTTCAACTAACAAACACTTGATTTGCCTTAAACAGGTTTCGATTCGAAAATGGTAAACGTTGAAATTGTTGATGCAGTTTAAATAAAAATATACGCATGTATGGCCCGACTTTATAATAAAGGTGCGTCGTGTCGAGCGCGCTCAAAAAGCAAACTGGTTTACGTAATAGATTTGATTTAAACATATCTTCGGATAACACACACGCGCGCGCACACACCAAACAAAAAATTGAAATTAATTATATTTTAATTACTTCTTGGCTCAGTCGATTATCATCTATTTGCTTGCCGGCTTGATCGCGCGTTCCAACAAAATAATATAGTAAATCAAATAGAAACGTTGTGCGATTTTTAGACGGCTAAACTAGCAACAGAGAAGGAAACTAACAATGTCACATCATTACAATTCTAAAAATAAAGCCAATTCATCTACGGTTTCATGTGTGTTGTTCGCAGTTGTTTTTGGGCAGAGAGACAGCTTAGAGGGATAAAAGCGTTTGTTTGATGCACAGGCGGCAGAACGGTTGTAGTAGGTCGGGGGGGGCGGGCAGGGCAAAGGAATGCAAGTTTTTGCGAAAGATGAGAAACAGAATGAAGATTTGGTAGACAACAAGTTATTGCTGGTTTTTTTGTAAAGTGTTTGGTTTTGTGACGTGCATATGGGTCACCTCATCATTCCCATCCGCCGACATCGTCTGCGTCTTGATGATGCTGTAGATCTTTACGTATGGCGCCTTGATCAGCTGCACCCACACACAAGCACACGCAATGAATAGTTATGAGATTGCTTTTCTGACTAATTTGGGAGAGCTTAAAATTCATCTACATTAAACGAATTAAACAGATTTTGCAGTAGACACTTTGGTCAAAGATTTGATACTTTCAATATATTCGCAGCTAGTTGTCTAGTCATCTTGCTGACCTTGTTGTTTTTCCAAGTCTTTAAGTTAGTGATACTTAGCAAGAATTGCTTCTCGCTGTTATTACGCTCGTAATAGTGATTATATGGCTTTCGATTAAATTATAATAATCAATGAGCGGATAGCTTACCTCCCAGCTTTCCTTAGTGAGTTCCGTGATCTCGCCGTCCTGGCTACCGTGCCGGCTCGCCGATGGTGTTGGTTCATCGCTCCATAATTCGGTATCCAATTCCACCAAGCAATATCCGCGCGCGCGCACCTAAACATTTCGATAAATAGTCTTCGCTTAGTAACTAACCTATGACTTTGGGTAGGCAGACAGACAGCACAATACTTACTTGGTCTTCGTTCAGTTCGCCGTACAAATGCGGCACCCATGCCTGCACGAAATTGTAAAGTTCATCAACCTTATTTTTCGGCACGCTAAACCAGTATTCCGGCCGCATCTTCTTCTTGCCGTACGACATCAATGGGGTGGAACGCGGAATGGGCTTGTCAATTGGTTTGCCCATTCGCAAGCGCAAGTACAGGGGAGGATCTTCACATGATCTCGCTGGCCTTGGAATAAGCTCTAGAATAATACGAATGTCAATGCATTGCATGAGAAGTACACTTGATCTATAAATCATTGCTTGTTACCATATATATGTATAAACTTCAAGTATCATACCAATTATTTTTGTTAAAAATATGCGTGTACTTAAAATTTGCAACATAAATCAAAAAGTCAAATTCACGAAACGAAACCAATTTCAATGATGTAATAACGCAATGAAATGGTTGCATGCGCACATACAGAATAAATTCAATAATGTTTGAATCAAACAACACATATGCAAGTAGTAGTGCATTGAGAATCAGAGAGCAATTAATTAAATTGTACTACACCTACCCAGCTGGTCAAGCCCAAAGTGCGGCGAACGCACTGCCATAACAGATAAATTACTCACAATAATTAAGTGTAAATGATTATGCAAAAAATCAGTTTGCTTTTCGCCACATCACGATATGCGAACGTCTCAATTGAAAAGCAAGCTCATTTTTAAATGAATTGTAACTACTCGAATTAAAACGTTGTCGCATGAAACATTTAATATTTTCATAATCAATTCATGCTCAAAGTATTTTCTTGATTGATTCGAAATTGAAAAGAGTGACGTGAGAATTACTAGTTCAATATTTTAGCAAATTTGCTTCAACTTGTTTAAAATATTGTCACTATTACATCTATTTTCAAAAGTGATTCATGAATCTATTGATTCTACATAAACAACATTCGTCTACGGTCTTGCAGCCGGTGCTGTGTAAGCACAACTAATTGATAATTTCTAATTTCATTCAATGTTACGCCAATGATTGCGATGCCATCAATAATTTTGTCGCAGATGTTTTGAGCAAAATTGACTTAATGTTCCGTCGTGTCGCAATGTAGAATATCAAAAATAACTTACTCTCGAATGACACAAATAATTCAGGCATATCATCTACGGATACCATGGACCTGTAGTCCAATTTCGGTGGTGGAGCTTTCGTATTCTTATTACCACCTTCAGTTGGCTGTCTGATAAATGTTCCAACCGAAGATCTCCTGCAAAATATGCATCCGCGTTAAGACTTGTAATATCAACTCCGACGCCTTCTTATTTAAGCTGCAACCAATGCAAACCTGGTGTGATTCGTGTATATTAGTGTGGATAGTTTTCTTTTCGTAATATGTACGAAAGCGCAAGCTTACTATTCTAATAAATTGCTGGCATCCAATAAGAGTTGTTGTATTTGGTGGTGGTGGTGGTGATGGTGTAAGGTGGGTGTTAGTCATGTGGCAACACCTAAGGACATACCCCACAGCGCCGACGGTTGCGCCGACAGCATTTACAGCACCTCCGACTGCATTAACCGAGGCGCCAACTGCTTCACCGACGGCACCAACGGTCGCGCCAACGGAGGCTCCCACTTGAGCCCCCATCGCACCGACGCTGGCGCCCATCGAGCTGATTATGTTAGTTGGGAAGAAGCTGGAGGAATCCGTGTGCGGAGAGTCGGTGGCACCGGTCGCAGGCGTCATCGGCGGACCACCGCTGCCGCCTGATTGCGGCCCACCCGAACCACCGCTCTCCTCGGAGGGAGTCTTACTCAAAAACAACCCAGTACCAAAATCCACCAAGTTGATTGGCGAACTGTACGTTAAATGGATGCACAAAGAAATTATATGGTTAGTAATGGAACAGTCAAATGAGGATGAAAACTCCACTCAGATAGATCGTTCTTGGCCGGGGTACTGCCAAAAGTGCAATGATGTTAATGCATGCGTTGAAGAAGAAAGAATGAAACATATCGTAGAAATGTTAACTTGCATACCTTGAAAACACTTTGGAAAACACAGATGACGAGTGATGAGCATCAGCCGAATGAGGATGTGGTGCTTTTTCTGGTTCATCTTTACTTCCTTCGCCAGAAAGCGTCTCCATCCATGATAAAGGATAAGACAAACGTTTCAGCATCTACAAGCGAAACATAACCATCAAATGTGTACATCAATATTTGAATTTATCTAGTTTACCTTATTCTTACGGCTTTCGCCGCCTTTTTCAATATCATCCTTATCAGTCACACTTGAAGAGAGACATGCCGAGCTTTGATCCGCTTCGGAACTCGAATCCAAGCTGAAGGAAACCGAATTCGTCTTCTTGCGGCCAGGACTATCTGTGCATTCGCTGGTCGTTACATGAGTAGGCGCTATTGTCAATGGGGGAACCCATTCCTTGGATAAAATTACATCCGCATCACTGTACACCTACAAAACGAAATGCGCTTAGCACTTTTGCGAAGACGAACACAGAGAGTGGAAATAGTTTACCTGAGTTAAAGGCTACACATGCGTGGCAAATTGTATTAGAAAGAGAAGAAAAAAATAATAGTTAGTGTATAGAATAAAAGTCGGTAATTTTAATAAGCACACTCACTTTTTTCGTGGGCATCGGTAATATCGGAGGCATGCTTGTATCTCTAATATCAATTCCTGAATCGTGGCAGCTCTGTTTCGTCAAGCTGTCATCTTCTGCTTCTATGTGTTCCTCTTGAGCAGGCGGTGCCGGAGAGGAAGAGACAGGTGGCATTTCATCGGTATCCATGGATGCCCTGTCTCGCGATGGAATCGCCCAATGATGGTCCAATAGTGATTTGCGCCGTTCGTCGGCCGAACGGGGTGTAGACAAATTTTCGGCATCGTCCAAATTCGTAGGCGTAACAAGGTCACGTTCAAATGCCTTGGGGAATGCGTCCCCTTCGCGTTCAGTGCACGAGCAAATCGACTCGGCGTCATCAGCTGTTACTGCAACATCAAGCAAAAGATAAATCGAGAACGTTCCCCTACTACAATATCTTCATACACGTACCAAGTTCGGGAAAGGTTTCGTCCTTTACGAGCAACGAATCGGTGGTGGACTTTTCATTCTTTGGGTAGTAAATTTCCGGTTTCTCACCGCCGCTATGTTCGATATGCCCCACGCGCATATGCGCAATATCATTGTATATCGCCGCATTGACCACAAATTCCATCGGCGCGATGACGCCGTACGCTTCCGGTCCGTGCTCAATCACCAACGAATCCGAAACATTCGGGTCGAACATGACCGCATTCGGCGTAACCAAGAGCACGCCCGACACGACTCCTTGGCCATCGGTAATGTGACGCACATTGATCTTGAGGAACCGTTTGTAGATAGCCGATTCTTCTTCGGCAATAATATCACTGGGTCCCGATGGGGTTCGTATTCTCTCAGCATGTCCGGGCTTTGGACTCACCGGCCGAAGATTGTCCAGCAATTCTAAGTGCATATTACAGCATTAGTAATGCGCAATTATTAAAACACTAGCTACCTTAGATTTACACGCTTGTTCGCTCACGTATTAAAACAAAAATAACCTTGCAGATATTTAATAGCTATGGCAAGATAAAAAAAAGCAAAATTTCGTGCATAAAATAACACTCACTCTGGAAAAAAGTTAAACCAAACATGATATCCGCGAAACAATGTTATCACA
This sequence comes from Anaulacaspis nigra, assembly GCA_030264675.1. Classification (NCBI taxonomy): domain Eukaryota; kingdom Metazoa; phylum Arthropoda; class Insecta; order Coleoptera; family Staphylinidae; genus Anaulacaspis; species Anaulacaspis nigra. Next base: position 74,352 of record JARJDV010010043.1, read on the forward strand.
TCCGCGACTGTTTTTCATTATGGAAAAACGTAGTGCACTTTACGTGCAGGTAGTATTGGGAACCACCACCATGTGAACGGTTTGATTTGTTTTCTTGCTTTCCTTCTGATAGCGTAGCTGAATCTATAGTGCACGTTCGGCCCGAGTACGAATAACATAGGTAAATAGAGCTGGGTATTCTCACTTGCTTATCGCCTCCTACTGTTCGCCGAGCGCGATTTCAACGTCACCCGGTGAACGATACGCGTGTATTATACAAATCCAGTATCTGAATGCGATTGTCAGACTATTCACGACTACTGATTTACTCAACAGATGCTCGCAAAGTAGCTTGTTGTCGGCGTGAGTTAATCGCGTATGCATCTATTTATACTTATGAACAAACGTAGGTGTAGCGCCGACACACTACGTCGGTCTAATTTTGACAGTCATCATATGTAAATATGTTATGTGAGTTCATCAGTTGGATGACACACATGTGCTCCAAATTACCTTTCTCCTCAGCTGGCAAGTCATCATGTGTTTCCTCAATGGGTGTTGATGTATCTGAATCATTATCTGGAGGTGTTCTAATTGGTACATAGAGTTGTTGCCCTGGGAAGATATATGGTGTCCCTAGGCGATTGAGTTTGGTCAATTCTGATGGGGTTGTATCAAATCTGGCAGCCAAGGAAGTTAGCGTGTCCCTATCAGCAACCTAAAATGCAAACAATATAGTGAGTCACAATCACTATTGTCTTATTCCACACTTACAATATATGGTGTTGTATTTTCAGGGGGCCCAGTTCTCTTTTTCTCTGCAAGACTGTTGCTTGAGCCGTCTCCATCTGCAAACACAAACACTCCACATGAGTTAACTAATAAACGCTAACAAATAGAAATTGGAATTGCATTTGTTGTGCCAAGTTCAGCTGTGCAAATAGAAATGAACGTCGAGTCGCAATCTTTTCGTCTTGTGCAAGTTTATTCAGCGAGATGAGCACTAACCTCTATGGGGGACATTGGTGTCGCACATAACATAGTCATATTCGTCACCGTCAATGTTTATCCTACTGACCCGATCGTAATAATCTTCGACAAAGTTCATTTTGTCTTGAATTTGGGCATATTATCAAAGCGATAACGCAGCGGACAAGAGAGCTACGAACCAAAACAATTGATCGCACGTCTATGCAGCACCTAACCTCATGAGTCACACTCACAGCACTATTGCTTCTGGCTTCGTGGAACTGAATCGGTTAATTCAAGGCCGCAACGCATGGAAGTCAAACACCGGTACTCACGAGTCAGTGTGGAATTAATTTATTATTGCATCGAATGAAACATCATGTTTCAATCACATAGTAGCAAAGCGTATTATCAATTGAATGCTATTCCTATCGTACCGTATGATTTCTCGTATTTGGGTTAATAAGTAATCATCTCCAATCATACGTTTTAAACTCGCATGCCATTGTTTCACGTTAAAAATTAAAATTACCAGCTCCAATGCAACTACACTGAAAACGCAATTAGCATTATAGAATCGCATGCATCACCTGTCTTTCCCATAAAATATATTCAACGCTAAAAAAGCGTATTTTTTAGTACATTTATTTTACGACGTCCCTGCCTAGCTCGTAAATACACTCGGCGACATGCTGCCATCTACATTGAGCGCACTCAAATGGTGACGAATTAATTTCGTTTGCGCGAAACGAAAAAAACACAACGCAAATGCCAATAATAATTAAAGCATCCGGCTATGGAAATCAATTAATGATGCATTAATAACGTGCGAAAACCTTGAGACGCTCCGCTTGCATGATCGAGCAGCATTCGCGTTCGATTTATTGGCAGGCCATCGGTGTTCTTTCACCAAGCACTTCCGGTGCGGTGCGCTTTTCACACAAGCGATTTGCATACACGTCCAACCAATAAATATTTATAAATTATCCGTCGCATGCATCCGTCGCGCGCTTAATTGCATCGCGACTTGTGTCGTATGACACAACACAGCGAGGTCGCGACCTGTTCTGCTCGCCGCTGTCATTACCAACTCTTGCGTGCGCGACCGCGGTGCGCAACCAAAGACACACACGCAGAGAGAGAAACTATGAGAAATGAAAACTTTTCTCGGCGCACAACTAAATGTTGCAATGTTCTTGAATTATTAAATTTAATATGACCTACGGTGGCAGCCAGCCGGGCGGGCGGCTGTACTGCTTGCTGCACATTGCCCAACGAGCGAACGAGTATGTGTAATAATTAATGAAGAGAAATGTAATTGCTGCAGAGTACGCATGCGACATTCATTAAAATCATTTTATTTGTAGATTCAATATTGCGTTCATTATTACTTACTTGCTCGCAGACCCAACCAACCCAACCTCCTACTAAACAATTACACGCAATTGTTCTGACCTCCGCAACTTTTATAACTGCGAATATATTGACGTTTTTTATTATGTTTATTATCGCGCAAAATTTAAAAATATCTTCACTCCACGTCGACTCGCTCTGCCCGAGTAAATAATGTTAGCTAATTAAATTTGCTTTTTTTAAAACTCCTGTTTTGCATTCAAACGACGACTTATTAATAGCACAATAATAGAAATTATACGAATTCGAATTAAATGAATGTTTGCATCTAATTATGATGCTATGCGAAAAACATTCATAACAAAACGGAAATTATAATGTCTATCAAATTGAGATAGAAAAAGCGTGCTATTAAAAGCATATTAATGCAATACGAAACAGCTATAAAACTGTTTTTTGTTTTATGCATCCGTCAATCTAATCAATAAAACATGATTGTCTCCAATTTGTAAACATTGATAGTATTTTTAATTAGCGAGCAATTAGTTTTTTTCCTGTTGTCTCTCTAGTGTTAAATAATAGTTTGATAGTGACATAATGTCCAATTAGCTTTGTAATTGAATAATAAAGTGAAATATTATTTTGCTATTCATAGGAATATTGCGCACTCGATAATAAAACACCAACAGTCAATTATTACGTTCCAATCGTACGCTGTTGCTGCTGCTGCTGATGTTGTTGTTGTTGAGCCCAAGTTTAATTAACGATTTTATAATACAGCTGCTGCTCTGCTACTGCAACGTTCAAATTCCTTGCAATTAATCCAATTTTATGAGTGCACGACGGCTGTAAACTTCAAGTGTTCGGCAAAGTGAAATATTGTTGCAATTTCCCATTTATTTGCATTACAAACAACAGCGTCGTCGTCGTAGAACGTTGGGGAATTTAGACAAAAAAACTTTGTTGGCTTCAGACCAACAAAACACACCGCCACACACCATTGCGCGGACGTTTTCAAAGCAATAATAATGGAAAATTTCCATTCTTCCATCAAATATGTACGATGCCATAATGCTAGATCATTTTTCTTGCGCCGCTGCACGTCACAAACAAATGTTTTCAACGTTCGCGGAATATTTCGTATGATGATGGATGGTCGATTAAAGCCCATCCAAATAAAATACAGGCGATTTCACTTATAACGACTTACACCCAAGAGGTTCCCCCCGCGAAAACCATTTATTTCCCCTATTACCATCACACTTTTCCCTATAGCGACTGCATTACCCTCAAGCAGTATAGGCAACCAACAATACACAGTCAGCCATGCAATGCAACTCGATACGACATTAATTACAACCTCCTCGTATTGCATAATGATCGAATAACAGAAACAAAACTTGTTTTTAATTAAATATTAACAAGCCATTCGAATGCTATAATATAATATCATTTCATAAATTAGCGCATTAATTGTCGCATTATGCACGAAATAAATCAAACAAAGTCAAAACAAAGTACGTCGCATACGCTTTCCACGTAGATATTTCAATGACTTAATTATTTAAACAAAAGCATAGTTTCGCAATACATGCACCGTCCAAAAACAGAGTCGTGCACTTAAATGCAATTTGCAACATCCGCTGTGAGTGTGGCTTAGAATTTCATAATAATCACTTTCGGTATCGTAGATATTGCGATTAGACGACGATCGTCTAATAACGCGAGCGCGAGAATAAAAAAAAACTAATTGGCACCCGTATAAAATCATAAAATTCAATTCTCATTTCGTTCTCGTCAATTAATAACAAAAAAACCACGATACACATGTTTAATTAGACGCTTTCAACTAGTTTCGAAATATTCCACTTCTTGACAGGTGGTAAATACACTCACAGTATGTGGTACGCTCCACATGAAATAATGACGAATCATTCGATGCAATAACGCCTAATAAATATTGAATACGTGCTCAATTCGGTAGCTGAACGCCTATTAAGTACACACGATATTGATTGATCGATAAGAGAAAAAGTAAAGTGTATCAACACTTATGACCATTCGACAAGATCAATAGTAATAATAATGTCTGTCCCAGTTCACGTCGCGTCAAAGCCTATTCAAAGATGGCGCTCGCGTCGACATATTGCATTCAATTGCAACCCACACTCACCTTTACTTAGCGATTTATCCAGCTGTCCGTCCACTTTGGCACGCAGCGCCTCCAAGTCGAATGGCGACGTAATGCCGTGGTCCACGCTTCTGCTCTTGCTCCTGAAATAAATACGAATCGTATCAACATCAACTTCTGCCCACACACGCACACACACAGCCATTATGCGCCAAAAATGAGATTAGTAAGTAACACAAACACACACACGCGGTCACCTGTTAAACAAAAGAGGCACGTCCAGCATCGAACAAATGGTTAAATAATTGTTAAAAAACATCATTTGTTGTTCGCGCTTTAATAGCGCCTTTGGTCGCGTGCGCGCACAATCAATGTTTTGCCACATTACGATGTCTAATGGCAATTCGCACACACCAGTGCACGTTGCGTTGCGTTGCGTTGTATTCTCAGCGCAATCATACGTAAAACTATGACTTATATACACATGCATCTGCCGCGCAATGAAAACAAAAAAAAACAACAAAACGTCGTTGAATGGCAGCAAATTGATGATTAGAAAACGGAATTACATGATTATGTTATTGTCGATTAGAACGCGACTTAGAATGATGATAATGATAATGATCACGATGATGATGTTGATGTTGATGTTATCTCTCGCATACATACAGCAAGGACACGTTTTAGTACGCACACACCACTTATTATGAAAGAGCAACCTAAAACCCAAGCTCAAGTCGTCAACTTTGTATTTTTGTTGTGATTTTACAAGTGCAAATCTAATCCGTCCGGATTAACCACTCACTATTGTTAGAAACGCGGGGTTTAGTGAGAGATAAACACCATACACAGACATTCCGTGTTAAATATTGGCCAAGTCAAGTCAAAAGCCAAGTTTCATTGACTCGTTGTCGTTGTGTTTAGTTGTATTTCTCACCTAGTCCATGGAAATTCATTGTGATTTTTCGTCACCGTGCCGACATCTTGCGACGCACGACGAGACCTTAAATAATAATGATGGCAAAAATAAATAAAATGATAAACAAAAAGCACAAGCACAAACAAATAAAATAATACTGCTATTTGCACCAAAATAAACGTGTTTGGGACACTCGGTGATGATCATGATGATGATTGTAATGTTTGGTATTCATATTCAGACTCGAATGATATAAAATGCGTTCATTGAGTATTCAGCATGCGTTTCGATTTCCCATTCGCTTCTTGTTTTTGTGTCGTGCGTTGCTGCCTGCGTTGGTTGGTTAGTTGATCGTTTGTTTTCATATGGCGAGAGAAGAGAGAGACTGGCGCATAAACGGATGATAATGTTGCTTCTCGTTCGCGCTAATGAATACAGATGATATTAAAATCTGCCAACGACAATATAAACAAAGAATCGCCGTACAACGCTGCTGATGGCAATCAGCTTTGCGTGCGCACGTCACAACTAATCTGACATAATGTTCATTTACTTCCGCGTATAATTCGCAAAGTCAATTTTCAAAAATGAGAATCTGTTTACTGTAATGAATATGAATGAGCGAATACATATTTAACGATGTCAATGCGATATCCATTCATATTTTATCATAAATTTCGTTCAATCCATAGCACAAATTCGGTATTTATATATGTATATACTTTTAAAGTGTTTCTTAAAATAACACGCACTATTGTCAAAACAAAATATTAACAAATTGATAACAACTATCGAGTTATTATTGTTATTAATCCGTACTCCATAATCCAATAGTAAATCTGATAACTATTTTTTCGATAGCAAAAATAGCTAAACTAATTTTATCAGCAAAGTATCTACAAAAATACGACAAATACCCATCAAAAAAACATCAAAAATCCGGTAATCCACTAAAAATTAATAACATACAAAGAATCCCCAATTTTTTCCCGTGTATCAAGTTTGTGGTTATGCAAATTTCCCAAAGTTTTTAAGCAACTTGTGCGTGCTATATTATTATTTAATTACCAGGTACTGTGAAATTGTGTTTATATTTCTCTATAAATCAATCATTTTTATTGAGATATAAAAATGTATTGATAAAAACATGATTATAGAGGTACACAAAGCAAGTGCAATACACTTCACAAATTATCCAATTTGATTTAGTACTTATTTTATTACGCGTGAAATCTGTCCGTTTAATAATAATAATTGAAATAAATAAACTGAATATTATAAATGCAAAATCAAATTAACGTAAAACTAAGATGAACACTACGTTTATGATTATGCAAAAATATTCAACTTTTTAAGGAATTTGAGTGAGTTCTATATCAATTATTTTTGCCAAGTACTGTGAAATTATATTTATATTTCTTTATAAATCGATATTTTTATTCAATAATAAAACTGTATTAAGCAAAACACTATTTACATTCTTGCATCATGAATATTGTAACAAATTATTTTATATCGTGCAAAAGTTGTGTTTTTGTTACTAATAATCAAAGCATTTGAACCAAACTAAAAGCAATATCAGCTTTACGAAAAACTAGTATAAACAAATCTCATTCCATCTCAATCAACTTTTAATTAATATTTATAACATTTTAATACATTTTAACCGCGCAAGTTGTGTTTTTGTTAATAATTATTAAAGCATGTTATCAAATTAACGGAAAATTAATATAAACTAATCTCACTGCATCCCAATCACTTTCAATTAATATTTTCTAACATCTTAATACATTTTGACCAAAACTCATACGCGAATAATGAATAAAGATTCGCAATCATCCAACGACAGCGTACATCGAATCGAATCAATGTGTTCGTTCAATCAATTCCAGTTGAAAACCCACATCGAACGCATCACGCACAATGGCGCGAATAAATTGATAATTGATGCTAATGCGCGATGTTCAGCGGGCGTGTACGAACGATCGCGACATTTATGTACGAAAAAGACGATATGTTCGCTTAATGTGCACACACACACACGCAAATTCGGCCTTGACTGTAATTTATTTCCATGCATACGGCAAAAACAAAACATGGACTTCAAGCGTAGATTTGCACTTAAAGAGAGTGCGCGTCGCGGCTGTTTGACGCGCGATGCGATGCGATGCGATGCGTCCTACGCAATATAATCGTGTGTTGTGTGTGTGTGTTTTTTTTATTACAATTCGTTGCTCGAGCGCGCAAACAACAACACAACAATGAACCATGCACGAATCGATTGTGAAGCACATTAAAACATCAAAAACGAAATTCGCTCCTAATACGCTAATTGACTTTTGCTTTAATGACCGTAATCATTTGTTATTACCACTTGTAATTTTACGCTTACTAATTAACCCGAATATTATTTAATACTCTGTCCATAAAACAGAAAAAATATTTGATTCCAGCAAATTAACTTAAATGAAAAACACATTTTTTAAATTCCCAAATTTGTAATCCCTCCTAATTGTTACATTAATTATTTAGACTGAATTTCTCAAGATCCAATTAAAAAAACACTTATTTTAGGTATTCGTAGAGATAACAAAGTAGGTTAAATACCTAAACCGAAAATCCTCGTAAATCTTAAATCTTAAATCAAAATATTTATATTTCATTCAGCCTTCTAATTAATATGCACATTTAAAAGCTCTCTGAAATCAAATTGAACGATCCTGTATAGTATAAAGCAATGACCTATTCCAACGAGGTCCTAAACGCAACGAGGAATAATGCAATGACCAGAGACATCCTCTGCCTAAATGGCTAATGAATCGTCGTACAATGCGTGCTCTGCTCGTGTCGTCTGCCCCATGAATTTATATTGCGCTCGCACGCTGACAATGAACATCATCGACACTAAAGTTAATTGCCAAAACACACATTCTCATCGGGGGTGTGTGTCTTTCCAATCGCCATTCATCAATGACACGACCATTAACGCTAAAAGATAAACGGCGGCAGCAGCCATATTATCACCATTAAACTACTACAAGGTGATAAAGATGCGTCTCTATCACCCGCGCAACGAAATTTCAACTTGACGATGTCAATTACATTGCGCCTAAATACGGGGTCAGTAATAATAGATTGGAAAAAGTGAGTCACTTACTCTACGTACACGCGTGGCATGTGTGTACAGTAGTCATTTACACTTGTTAATGATTCAGTGAACTTTTTCCGCGTGTAAATAAATAGCGAGCGAGCGAGTGAAACTTTCGAAATGGGCACCACCATCATCGATAACGACTAAATTGATGATAAATACACTTGTAATTTATGTAAATATTTTCATAGAGAAATTTCTAGAACTTCTGATAAACCATATATATTTTAATTAAGTCAGTTACAATAAATGTCAATAAATTAATTGAAATTGCGAATAATATAAATTCGAATGTTTAATAAACTGTAACGCATGTAAATGCAAAACTCGATTTTTTGAACTTTGAAAGCACACACATTAAATCACGAATTAAAACTGCATTTGCGCAATAATATCGACAATTATCAGCAGCAAGTCGCACGTAAAAGTCGGACACACGCAAGTGCTTTTATCAATAAAAACATGATCTTTATAGGTTATTGTTTGTCTTGCACTTTACAACCGTGATAAATTCACGTACATACATGCATATATATATATATATTTTTACGCGATAATCACGTTCAACTCCCATGTTTTATTCGAAAACTATAAACTACAAATTACGCTTAGCAATATTGTCGTCATCATCAGTCGTCGTTGGCAACACAGACACACGAACACACGTACGCAATTACACACACTTACCGCGCGATAAATAATATTTTCGTAGGTGCATTTTGTCGATAAAATCCGCATGCAACAAATATTGCGCATAAATAACGCAAAATGTGTGTTCAAGTGGCTCATTATCTGCGCGTGCGATCATAAATTACGTGAAATTTTTACCAAGATCTCTCTCTCCATCTGTCCTCTTGCATACGGCCTGCCGCAGCGGCGACTAAATTAATAATTTCGCCGTTTATGCGCAACAACACGCATATAACTGGTTTACCGCACACATTATTATTATCACCACTTGCACGACGCCGCCCGCCTCACTTCGTCCCCGTAATGCCTTAATATAAAATGCTCAAAAATAGTCTAAAGTGCCAATAAATGCGCTGCTGCCACCACACAACAAACACACTCGCTTGGCACACGCTGCATAATATTATTCAGCAAACGAAATGAAAATCACATTTGCATTCATTAGGATATGCAAGCAGTCTAATTATATATTGCATAGCTCCATATACACCATTCCAATTCCTTCTATCCTCTCTACGATCACCTTCCAAATCAAATCATTTCCATCGGAAAATCACCAACGCTTCAATCCTCACATAAATTCAACAATAAAAAGTTTTCCATTGTTGCTAAACGAGATTAGCCATGAATTAATGCATTACCAGATTAAAAACAAGCCGGAAAATGTTGTTGTTATGACGGCTTGGCTTTCACACGACGAGTTGGAAAAGTGTCAAACAAAAAAAAATTTGCCTCCCACACGAACACAACACGTTAGTTAATTTCCACGCAGTTGCAGCGTTTCCCGTTCCGAAATCGAAATAAATTTTGTGATACAAAAACGAAATAGATACATACAATAAGCGTTCACAGCAGGTCGCTGGCATTACTTGCTTACTTTACGTACGCACACGTAAATTGTTATATTATTTAGGTTGCAACCGCGTCGTCGGCGCGATTTTAACGGTAAACGCGCAGCGGTAACGCGACAACAAAGTTATTTTTAAAATGCAATTTCTTCATCTCATTTCGCGCAGCATGATTTACGAGCTGCACACAAGTGTGCTGTAAATTACACACGTGAAAAGTGTGTTAAGCGCGCGCTAAGTGAAAACAAGCTGAAATTATTGCTAATTAAAATCAATCGGTCGTGAACTTTACCGCGAGATGTGCGCGTTTTTGTTTACGCTTAATGTTTATTAATTATAGGTCTTAACCTTAATATTTACAGCTGTGACACACGACACTGATATATAAATCGTGCATATTTTGTCATTTTAATTAAATTCCTTCTCGCAGCCATCATAATAAATTCATCTACGGCGCGCGCATCTTCGATCGAAGACGCGACGTAAAATCAACGTAAATTAAAATAAATGTGCGCGCGCGCGCGAGCTGCACGTGACATAAATATTAATTGGAATATTGCGCGTACCTCGGCGCGGCGCGAATCAAATATTTATAAACTTTTTATTGCGCATGCGCGCGCATTCGTAATGCGCTTTATGCAAAAACACGCTTATTGTTTATCGATGTGCATTCGTTCATTCATCGAGCGCCGCGAACGTGATGAAAACGCCTCTCGCGCTTTATTTATCATGCGAAACGCTCATAAAATCTAAAGCAAAATGAAAACGTTATGCAAATACACCGCTGCTTGATGAACATGTCACCGAAACAGTTTGTTTATTTAAATCAACTCCTTTTGTTGTTTGTGTCACACACGTGAAAAGTTTCCATAAATTATTAAAACCGCAAACGATCACCGTCTGTGTGTCTGTATATGTGTGGACTTAATGTTATCAACAATAAGTGGTGAGCCGTAACAAAGCGACATTTAAATCATTTGCTTCCTTATTGTATAGCAGCAGCAGCGAAAAATTAAATAATACTTAACGACACGAGCTAAGAAAATATTTGAATACTAAATAATCATTCACAATTCAACGCACGTCACACAACTGCGAATTGTGCGCAAAAACATATCAAATCTACTCTATGCATTATTCATCATCGATTGATATGAATATCAACGACGACGTTTTCTATAATTTGTTCTAATTACACCTTGCGTCCCAATGCGAAAACATCGCGAAAACTTGTTCTAATAATAGGTTAATGAGTCGTCAATGAATATGAATGGGCCAAAGCACTTTTACCGGGTCAAAAATATTATTAACGCTCTCTCCGCCATTATGAATTAACCGCAAACGTTGACTAAAAAAATTCGATAAAAACAACTTGTGTTGTTGTTTAAACATTTTGCTCTCATAACGTGAATCGGCGCGTTGATTTTTTTTTATATTTTCAGGATGTAAATAACATTGTGTGATTGAATCTGCATTAATTATGTTGCAAACAAAATTCGCCCAAAAAAATGCAGGTATTGTTGGAATTTAGAATTACGTATCACAAATCTTTGAGGTCGCAGAGAGGCAACCAAAAAAAAAGCGCATTCCACAGTAACAGGCGCGCCTCGAATAGCGCTAGCTCGCGCGCGCTTCCGGTTCATTACTTTCGACGCGTAACAAGCAGCGTGATTCGATTCCGCATTTGTTTGCGCTTCAAATCAACCGCATGTTTACCTAGGCCACTGCTGATTGGCAAAGATGTTCCACCAGGATGGTCGCTTTTGGCGCGCGTCCGGCGGCGTCGTTGATTCAACGACACCCTTCTTGCGCTTCCGCTCAAACTTGATCGCATGCCACGACTTGCGTCTACCCTTCTTATCACAACTGCCACCCCCGACGCCCGGCGATGCCGGCTGTGTTTGCACCATGCCGCCGCCTCCAACCACGCCGCCGTCATCAACCATAAACCACGGCTGGTCCTCTTCGACGATCCACGGATCCTTCTCGTGAACAACGTGCAACACTTCCGAATTCATCGTGTGCACATAATACGCTTGCGCCGCCACTTCCGTTCTTTGATTAGCGCCGTTAGCAGCTTGTGCAACTCTTCGTCGTCGTCGTCCGTCGTCCGATTAAAGAGACTTCTAGAACATAACTTTCACGCCGCGCGCGCACACTTTTTTCTCTCTTATATTTCAGGGCGTCGCTCAATCGAAATAATATCAACTCGTAATTTTCAATCACTGCACTTTGTCGTCGATATTGATATTGTCACTAGTCAATTTGCAAACGCAAGTTGAGACAATGCGCAATGCGACTTTCGTCTTACTTTTCTCGTCGAGAGCGGACACACGACTGACTGGAAATTCTGAGTCAACCGCGTGGAAGTAAGCGCAAAAAGTAAGCAAGCTTTAGCTTGCTTTGCCAGCCGAGAGATCGACGCGCGCGTAGTGCACTAACCTCGGCGCAACAGTGGCAACGCGCGGACTCAACTCGCGACTAAAACTGCCGACTTATTCAATCAACTTTGCGCGCTCGCTTTTACCATCTATGAACGCATTTATTTTCATTTCTAAATTTAAATCGAACGTAATAATAGCTGCTGCACACCTCGATGCGGTGCGCGTCTCATTAATTAATACACCTGCGCATGCAATCAGAGTTTTTCTGCAATAGCGCACTTAGCGTCGTACTTAGCCACTTTCACAAAATAGCTGCAGAGACGCACGTACGCCGCCTTTTGCCTAACCGAGTCAATACCACCACATTGCCATCATCACCATCCTTATAATATTGTTGCTTTGTTTCACTGGTTCACTCGTGTTGTTTGTTGCTGCTCGCCCATGATTATTCATTAAGGATTGACGCGAAATCGCGAGCGCGTAATGTAATGTAGTGCGCACTTATACGCTATGTGCCACTACAGTTTTTTTTACGTTATTTCAATTGCTCGTTGCGCAAATCGTAACTGAACGATTTTGATTACAAAGAACAAGAATTACCCGTGTTTCGTGTTGTGTAATACTCGAGGAATGTACGTCGAAATAATTCAAATCATTACAAATATTGCAATTCCAACCAACACACACAAAAAAATGTGCATTACCAATGAATGTAAAGTAAATTAATGGAGAATTCGTATTAGTCATGGTTTTAAAATTGTTATTAATTATTTTTGTAATGACCAAAGTACTTAATGCGGAATTTCCTAAAGAATTAAAGGTTATGTGTGAATAACTACGTTAAATTACTCTTTTTAATGCGGCCAATTACTTTGTGCGCAAAATTTACCTTGGCAAATTCGAAACAATACCGAGAAAACATCATTTAGAATAATTTTCTTCAAATTTGTAATTTTACGTAAACACATCACAAATACTTAATTTTTTCTAACATTTAACGAATAGCTTTAAAAAACCTTAAAATAAACGAAATAGTATTTTGAAATTTACATTGGAAAAACCAAGTTTACTTAAGGACCTGCGGTGAGGACCGCACAATATTTCGTCAAAACAGAAAACTTCCATGCCGAATACGATTTGAAATAATTTTCTTCAGATTTATAATTTTTGTGTAAACATCTTAATGACATTTTCCAGCATTTCCAATGAAATAAACAAAATATTATTCTGATATCTACTTCGGGAAACCCAAGTTTACTTAACCTCACTACACAATATTTCGTTAAAAACAACCTTAATGAGTCAAAAAGGAAAATGGCATGCCGAATACGATTAAAAATAATTTTCTTCAGATTTATAATTATTGCATAAACATCCTAACTACTTTTTCCAACAATTAACAAATCATTGAAATAAACGAAATATTATTTTGAGATATACATTGGGAAAACCAAGTTTACTTAACCTCATCGCACACTATTTCGCTAAAAACAACGTCATTAACCGGAAAAAGAAAACCGCTACGCAAAATATCATTTGAAGTAATTTTCTTCAGATTTGTAATTTTTGCATAATGAAATAAACATTGAAATAAACAAAATATTATTCTGATATCCACAAAACCAAGTTTACTAACGGTCGTCGCACATTATTTCGTTAAAACAACCTTAATAAATCGAAAAAGAAAACTGCGATTCTGAATACGATTTCAGATAATTTTCTTCAAATTTATAATTTTCGCGTAAATATCTTAACTACTTTTTCCAACATTTAACTTATAATTGATACAAATGAAATATTATTTTGAGATATACATTGGAAAAACCAAGTTTACTTAACCTCATCGCACACTATTTCGTTAAAAAGAACATCATTAACCGGAAAAAGAAAACCGCCATGTCAAATATCATTTGAAATAATTTTCTTCAGATTTATAATTTTTTCGTAAACATCCTAACTTAACCTCACCGCACAATATATTTCGTTGCAAACAACTTAATAAGTCAAAAAAGAAAACCGCCATGCGCGCGCAAATAAAGATTTTACCAAAACGCTTTACGACAACGATGCAGCAATGCAAATTAATATAAAACCGAAAATACACGCTCGAAAGTGCGGCCATAAAAGCGTCCAAAAAAGGGAAACGTGCGCTGTGTCTTCCACGCACAACGGAAGACATAAACGACACGCCGATAAAAGAACATTAATAAAGCAATTTGCGCTTAATTGGAAAGCACCGCAATGCAGCAGCAAGCAATCGGCCGACTCGTCATTAACGCACATAAAAAATAATCAGTGTAATTGTTGCATTAAATTATTTTACTTAGCGCAAACAAAACGCGTTATCTATCGGATAGTAATTGATAGAGTCGCGGAGTCGGTTGCTTGCTGTGTTGTTTCTTCGTTAATATAACCCAACGCGCGCGCAACGTTCCTGATAAGCTTACGCCATTCCGCCTGCCTGCTGGACGTTAATCGCATTTGAACCTTTGCACTATCAAAGAATAGAGACTCTTGATGGCTGCACGTGACCTCAATACTGACACTTGGCGTGATAACACAACGTCTTATCGCGTACAATAATAATTGACCGAAGCAGCCCGTCAGTGCCTCACCAAATGAGCGATGAATTCTACGAAAAATACGAGTGGAAACGTTACCCAATTTACAAAAATTCTCTTCATCCATCGGCACAAGTGTATACGCATTTTGTTGTTTACGTATCGTCGCCCCAGCTATAAATTGGAATGCACGAGCGAGCGCGCGCGCACATTCAAATTAATTGAAACTTCATTGAATCAATTGTGCATCATCTCTCCTCGAATAATTAAGCAAACAAATGTTTTCAATGCCAAGCAAGTCAGCTCAGCGAGGAAAACAAGTGTATGAAACAAAGTACTCTGTTCGCCGCGAGTCCACCGTATATCATTGAAACACAATTTCCATTGCGTTTTGAGTCATTTTTTCGTCGGACAACTGGAATTGCCATTAAAACGTATTATTAATGTAATGCATGTCTCTCGAATATCGCTAATGTTGATGCAATTTACCTCATTATTAATCAAAGAATGCTTAAATAATATTATTGTTAGCGAATCTTTAATTTGCCGCACAAGATTCAATTTGCGTTCCTTGGAATTTGTGTTATTGCAATAAATGAAAACTCATTAATTAATTATTATGTAAATATTATGTTTGAATTATTACCGTCAATATTATTACGTAAAATATTGAGTCCTTTTATTTATTTAAATATTTTATAAAGAAAATTTTCTCATTCGTGATTTTTTATTAAAGTTTTGCAATAATTACCATATATTCTGGACCATAAGACGCATTTTATTTTAAAGAAAATTTATTAATGAATATTACAACCTTAACACGTCAAAAATTTGAATCCATTTTTTCTAAGTAGTCTTAATAATTCAACATTATTTCATAACTTTATCGATAAATATTGAAAATACTCTTGAAATAATTTTGAATTAATGAGACTAGAAAAATGGATTCAAAGTTTTGGTGTGCTAAGGTTCTAATATTCATTAACAAATTTTCTTTACAACAAAATGCGTCTTATGATCCGGAATATATGGTAATTATTGCCAAACTTTACAGACAAAATTTTCTTCTTGAAACACACTGTATTTCCCACCAATTTTAAAAAGAAAATTAGATTATTCAATCAATGTTTTATAACACCTAACCAAAGTAACCAAATGGCCATTAAACGTAACAACAATGCAAGTACGTTTATTATGTGCATCGAGTTTCCCTCAATTTCCATTTCGGGTATTGTTTATTTATAGCGCAATACAATAAACACTCAACGAGCATCGCGGTGTGTATTAAAGCGCGATACGCGCACGCGCTATCAACGTGGATTTTATTTATATCTAACCTACATTTTCAATTGAGCCATCACAACAACAACAGCGGCAGCAGCAGCAGCGGTAATAATGCACGCCTAATCCATGTGTTCAGCCATTTTTAATTTATAATCATCATCATATATATGCTGATTAATCGTGCGCTTGCTTTACGTACGTTTACCGACTTAAGTCAGGTACAATCGACGATGACAATGCGGGTGTACACAGCTCCCGTAATACACACAAATTATGCACAATTGTGCTGCTGCTTACTGCTTTTAGCTCATTATCAGTGTGAGGAGACGGCTCGTTTTTGTAGCGATGACATCGAATGGCGCTATTAAAAGATAACGACAAAGAGAAGCGAAAATTGCGCGTTTACCTTCAGAAAACATTTAATGTTTGCGTATTTTTATTTAGTAAACAATTTCGCCCAAAAATTAACCGGGTTTTCGCCTCGTAAAAACGTGCATAAACTTCATCCGAATTAAATTAAGCGTTAATTAACGTTTTTATGAAGAGTATGTACATCGGCTTTTGAGTGCTCACTATTACAAGTACCCAAAAGATTAATTAAAGTCGTACGTAATATGAAAATCAATAATTCTTCAATTAATGCGCCGACGATAAAGTATTTTCGGTGTAATTACGTTTTTTATGTTCGAGTGTTTATTATCATGAGTTGATAAAAATCAAGCTGTTTCATTTAATAAATTTCATACTCAATATGACATTTATTCCAATTTCATTTCCAATTTTACATTACAATTCTACATTCGAGTTATTTCTTAAATCTTCACAAATTTTATGAAATTTTACAGAATATTATTATATAAATAGTATATTAATAATATTATATTTTAGTTAATATTATTCCATAAATATCGAGTTAATTTATTTAAACTTTTACAAAAAAAATTTATCTTATTTACGTATAAAATTTGTTTGTAAGTGTGACATTATTTGTTTAATTTTTCATTTCATTGCAATAATATCTTGTAAATTAATTATACAATGTAATTAAAATAATTAACACAAACTTTCAACTTTAGAATCTCTTCTTAAATGTTCTAAATCCTTATAAATTATCGATTACCCAAGCTGCCAATGAATGTAAAATAAATGTTTACTCAATAATAATGTTCAATAATGTTATTTTAACCATATCTTTCAAACAAATGAAAATTAATTGATTACGAAATTAAATTTACCAAGCAAATGCAATGTAATGTAATGACTAATGGTATACACTTATTAATAGTCTTGTAAATATATCCATTTGATGACTTGTTCAATTATTTAAATGCTTAATTATGTAAACAAACGCTTTAAGCGTTGCAACACTTGCTTGACAACAACTGAGCAACTTATAAATAAAATCATAATTACCATTCAAACCGCACAAGTAAACACAACTTAGTCATACGCATGCAACAAAGAGATTACAAAAAAACGGAAGAAAATCTTTTCAAGTTTATTTTTATTTTCTCATGCTAAATTGAAACATCAAATTACATTCGATATTTTCTTCCTTGTAGTAAACTTTACGCTTTGCTATAAATAACCGATATTGTTGGTTACCGGAAATAATTTCTTGCACGCAGCAGCAACGCCAGCGAACAATTAGCATAAATCATTCCTTCGGAGACTACTTGCGTGATTATTAATAAGCGCGCGTACGATAAACAAACCAACAACTATTTATAAATATGCATAGTGACCCCTACGGTAAGTGCGTCCTTAAATGACTTTGCGTAATAGTCGTCGTACGCGTACCGAGGAACGCAACAAAGAATTAGTCGAGACGAGACGAGAGAGAGTCCTTGGATGACTACGCGCATTTACGGATGTAAGGCATGACGCCGTGCGCGTTTCAGCCAAACATACAGGAGAGTGCATTATTCAAACGCGTCGCGCGTAATTTTTTCATGTGTACCGAATAAATATTCATCATATGTACATACACACTTCTCCGCTGGCAATATGTTGGTTGCTTTCCATTTCATTGACTACTCTGACCTGCGCGCTCCTCGTACATGAATCACCAACTAATATTTCAATAATTCATATTTGTCTTTCGACGACGTAAAAGCATTTTCATTAATATACATGTCTGCATGGCGAAGCAATAATCTTAATCTTTACTTGAGTTGATAAAGACTAATTATAAAAGTTATCAACATATATAACTATTTATTCTTCCGTAATTGTTTCTAAGAATAAAAAATGATAAATTATCTTACTTTATGTACATTCGTCGAATCTCTCTCTATAGTGATATAAATATTATTTTAAATGTTTTATCATCATCGTTTATTGTTAATTATGTTTTTTCATGAAATCAAAAATATGAGTATTCGAAATAGCGTTTTTCGCAATAAAACGAAAATCGTTAAATCATAATTTAACATTTCTTAAAGATTTGAATAGAATATTAGTTTCTTCTATATTTAAATGATAAATTTGTGGAAACTTGCATTCAAAATCAAAACATTTTAGTTTTTATTTTTATTTCTTCACCTAAGTAAATATTTACCAAAAAAATCTTTCCTTAAACTTCTAGATCATCTCATGAAATATAATTAATGAAAAATTGATGTTGATCTTCCTCATATTTTTGCGTAATTCTACCGATTAAAATTAAAAATTCTAAAAAAAGTTTCTCCAATACGCAAATTTTCAATATTACGCATGCAGTATGAAGATAATTCTTTAAAATTAAAACAAAAACTTCATTTTTAGAATATTAACAAAGTATGATAATTTATTTTACGATTGAACAACGGAAAAAACATGACGCTTACTTTTTTCAAAAGTGGAAAACACCAAAAAAATTGTGCAACATTTTGTTATTCTTGATCAATAAAATATATAGGCTACAAGACGAAATAATATTTACTTAACATTATCGACAATCTAAAATTACTGATAATCTCCCAACACGTAACAACACCTATTTAAATGCACTGATAACACTCATAGACGCACGTTATTTCTATAATAATTACCGTGATGCAACAAGCAACAATTTTAATAAATAATCGCGTATCGCATAGTATACCTACGTACACGTCGCGTCATTCCATAAATAAATAAATGGAGCATGCACGCGATTGATCATGAATTCGCCAACTAATTTTTATTTTAGCAAACTAATTCATTTTCTTTTTGAGGCAAGCCAGCATCGACTTGTGCGTGCTCCATTCGTGGCGGCGGCCGCGGCGGTTCCTGGTACAAAATGTAACACCTACGTAGTCTACAAACGCGACAAACACGTTCGTTCGGTGCATGTTACCTTGATCGGAATGAGCGCATTCCTACGCGAAATAATTTATGTTTTTTAGTGGTGCATTCTTGACTCGGATAAATGTTACCGGATTTCGCACTCGTACAGCCGCGCGCGCCGCGAATCGACCGTAAAAAAGCATAATTTGTTGATGTGCGCGAGGCGCTTTATTGTGAAAAATTGCCATAAAACAGACACATTTTCGGACGCATGCCTTCATTGGAATTTATCTGCAAATGAAGCACACACATCTCACATCATTTCTGCGAAATGTAACAATATTTTCGAGCGTTTCGCGTGAATCGTGTCATTGCACGAATGCGTTTCGGCGAAATTTTAGTCATCGCGTTTCCATTACCAAATATGTGTGTACATTATGCATAAAGCACTTATAAGGAAATGTTATACGAAATTTCATTTCATTTTCATTGGATGCTGCACACTCTCTGAAATTTCACCTAGAACTACTCTGTTCTTTTCACATTTGCGTTGTAATTAAACATTCCCTAATGGAATTATTAAGATTCCCAATTAACTAAAGATTAATTACGCTTTCTTTAATCAATTAATCATCCTGAAATAGTTTTCTATATAACAAGAAGACACTGCAATTTGAAAAGGCAAATTACTCTAGGTTTAAGTACACCTTAACAGCATTTGAACGTTTCTATCTCATTAGCAAATAAGTCAATTTAATATAAGTTACATTCATAAAATCCCGAAATATTTTTATATAATTTGTTATTATTTCCGCAAAAACATTATTCTCATTAATGATATTAACATCTAGAAAATGACTTTATCTCAGATTTTGTAATTTCTGTTATATAGCAATAATCATACGTCATTAACACACTTGCCCCGTTCAGTACAGATACGATAATCGCGAAATATTTTTATTTAATTTGTCGTTATTTCAGCAGGAACTTTACCCTCACTAATGGTATCAACATCTAGAAGAAGATTTCATCTCAAATTTTGTAATATCCGTCATAACGCAAAGATCATACGTAATTAATACACTTGCCCCGTTCAGTACATATGCGATAATCGCTAAATATTTTTATATAATTTATTATTATTTCACCAAAATTTTTGACATCTAGAAAATGATTTCATTTCAGATTTTGTAATATTCAAACGCCATTAACGCACTTGCCCCACGATTCACGACATGTAAGCGTTTAGAATCAACTACTCTGAAAGAAAATAAAAAATAATTTAATTTCATAATCGTAAAAGTCATAAAATTTAACTCTCGACATTCGTGTAACATTTTAAATACGCTAAAAGATACGAAATACAAACAGGAATTTCAAGCAAGTTTATGCGCTCGTTGTGCGTCCGAGAGCGCATGAAAATCTAATCATGATGCTAACCCTTTTTGCTGCCGCTGCCGCCGCCGCCGCCGTTGCTTTGTGCGCAAAGTTGTGCAACACTGCGTCACCGCCATATTTGGCGGTCGCCGGACGGACGCACTTGAGCCGAAATCGCGTGGAAAATTCCGTGTGCCCATTAATGGAATATTCCAGTAAGCGAGCAAGTTCGTTCGCTCATGCTTAGGTGCTGACTGAGTTGAATAACGGTCGCGTTTGCCATTTGCACCCCTTTCGCCAGATTTTGCCAAATTTATGTCTACGATAGAGGTAGGTATAACAAACGAACGAACAAACGAACGCATAAGATTTTCCAGGAAGTCGAGCAGCAATTTCATCCCTCGCGTGGCACAACGCTTATATATTTATACCTACACACACATTCAGTTCGTTGTTCGCTTCTAATTAGTAACTCAATGATATACCTACATGCTTTTCTACTTGCATTCGCAATTAAACTGTATTATTTTTAGAAATTTCCGTGTACATTTGCATTACTAAATTAATATCCATGACTCCTCTCGTATAACCAAAAAATCAATATCATTCGTCTAACTATTCACATTTTCGCGTAATTCTAACGATCAAAATTAAAATTTATATAGATAATATGTTAAAAATAACAATAAATCTGCTATCAAATATATTGGATAATATTCTTTTTTATTAGCTTTTTATAACATTACTGAATTAATAACTACGACGCATTCAACTGTAAATTCCCACAAAAAAGTCCAATTTATTACAAATTTGTTTATTTTTACAATATAAAATAAAAACCCAATTATTTATAGCTTTTCAACTTTATTTTACGACTCGGTCGAAGCCAACTGTCCAAACTGCACCCAAAAAAGTATCTAGTATATTCACAGTTGACACTTAACCCGAATTAAAATAAAATTAATAGATGTTAATCGCCTTAACTCGCCTAATTTTTGCTAATTTCTTAATCCGTCAATCATTTCATTTCAATTGCGCACACCGCGACCGAAATTACGTCTTGGCGCAAGTATGCGGCGCGTGCAAAACAAGGAAACCGTCAAGAAGGAGGAAGGAAGGAAGCAATCGAGATAATGACGCGACCTTTACGCGCGACTTAAAGTGTTTTCACACTTTACTTATTCATATGATATTTTTATATATAAAATGTTATAAAAGGCAAGGCCGCCTCGCCTCATTCTCTTAATGGCACCAAGCAGTCAAGAGTCAGTCAAAAGTCGTCGAGTAAAACTCTGTATACGCAGCGTGCACTTAGCCAAACACACACTCGCACTCACACGCTCAACAGCAATTAACAATATCAAAGTCCGATTATACACAATTGTATATAATCAATTAACATGCCCGCTACAAGTGAATGGCAATGACTGATTCCGATTCGGCGTGTGATTCATTTCTCCGACCTGCGATTTGTCAAAATTTTAATCAATGTATCCGCGCGCATAATTTACATGATTTATTACACGAATTCTCCGTGCCATATATGCACAACACAACAACCTTCCCATCCACCACTACCACACATGCATCGCATGCCATGATTGATTGATTATGTCAACCGTTTATCTTCAATTATCAGCCGAATTATTTAGTCAACTTGTTGTAGGCGCTTGTCAGAGTGCATTAAGAGCGCGGTGCATTCGTCGAACAGGTTGTAGATTGATTCAAAAATGCCATTTCGATTGATTAATCACAACGGAAATACTTCTCTGCTATTTTGCACTAATGAAACAAAATTTGGCAAGTTGTTGCCAATAAAAATAATTACATAAATCATAATTAAAACGCGACCTATAAATACGAAATGAATATCATTGTGGTTGTTTGTTTTTCAATCGAATTTCAAGGTTATGAAATAATTGAAATGATTTTCACTCTTTGTTATTCCTAACAAACTTATCAACATCATCATCATCAATCCAAGTATAAATGCATAAAAATTAAGGTAAAACCTTAATTTGAACTAATTATTAATTATGCTTGCAATTAATTTGACAGAACAGTCCGTTATTCCCATAATAAATTGCCGGATAAAAATCCAAAATTTTCAGTCGTAATGTTGACCTTGATAAACACTTGATAAATGGCAATTTACGAAGCGGATAACAAACAAATAAATAAGCAAATAAGTGCGTTCGTTCGTTCGCTCGACTCAACACTACACAACTTGCATTGTTATTAATTTAAACGAGCTGTAACATCGTCCGTCGTCGTCGTCGTCGTCGTTGTTCAAAACCGAGCAAATTTTAAAAGTCATCAAGGCGTTAAAGCAGCCATACGCAACATTGCGCAATTGCATTACAATGCGTATTTATTATTAAACAAACAATATTTGCATAAAATATAAGCGATAATCAAAAAAGTGGAAGTAAGCGCGATAAAGTCAATTATTCGCTTATGGTCATCATGGAATCTCAACGTCTGTTTATTTATTTATTTATTTGCTCAGTAGGTAGGTAGATTGCATGCACACGCATATCGAAGATCATCAACTTGTTTAAATGTTAAATAAAATATTGTTTCGCATTCATGTTTATTACGACAGCTCCTGTCAGTGAAAATTAATTAAGCGAAATTTATTAAGTGGCAGTCGGACGGACATCCACTTAAAACACGATAAGTTTATGATATCACTTTTTGCGTTTCTCGCGTGCAAAGATTGCTTCTCAGCCTGCGCCTGAGATGCAGCAGTTAGTTAAACAACAATCATGAACTGGAAATGTCTGCGCTATGTAATACGTATTTGTACGTTGTGCGTTGTGCGAAGATAAATGGGTAATTTACAAAATTAATGTTTGTACAAGAGCCTTGATCGTATCGTTCACGTACGATGTATGTGGAACGTCGTCGATTGCTGATGATGATTGTACGATTGTATGCGATGAAGAAATCATCAAGAGGCGAGATTTTAAAAAAATAGTTTTTTCATCTTGTTATTGTTTAAATACGCCAACTTTTTTAATGCTGCAAGCAAGACACCTACAATTATTATGTACTTTTCGTAAAGTTTATATACAGCATGTGGCAATAAATTGCATTTAATTTAAATGTCAACGAAATAAATATAATTCACAATTAGCGAAAAGTTCAACTTTCAACATTAATTTCTTAAATAAATTACCGATATTTTAAACATTTCTCTTCAAAAACCATTTAGCGAGTCATTAATCAAAAAACGTAACCTCGTTCGCGCTTAATCCAAAAATAGTCATCGGGATAATTATTACGTCGAGCGCACGCACAATCAAAATGCATTAAACAATAATAATGAATGGGCGCAGTCGACGGATGTAAAAACTGATTAATTTTCGCCGGGCGGCGCGACAAATGCGGTCGATTAACATAAAATGTGCAGATAAATCCAATCAAAATTAATTAGAATCACACCTGGCTGATGGCAGTCGCGCGCGCGCGCGAGTTTCAAAAGAGAGCAAACCGCCCATAAATCTCACACCTGAAAACGTTGTACGTACGTTCAATTTATGCATTGACAAATTCGTCGGCGCGTTAAATGCTAATTTAATCGCATTTTGCATCGCATTTTTCGAATGGAAATCATAAATAAATTGCTTTTCAATTCCAAAATCTCACCGAAACGAAATCGTGGCGCAACGTACAACAGTGCGCCGCACACGCATTAATCGCTCGAAATATTCGACGTATTTGATTAAATGAATTTATGCATGAGTTTCCTCGACCAGCGATCACAATACTGACCATTTAATAAATCAATATACCGTACGAATAAATAACTAGTAAATAGATGCTAATAATATTCAGCAACAAACCGAAATGCAACAAAATCATTTCAAGTTATTCGATAATATATTATTTTGTCTGGAATGTCACAACAACAATTTTCAACAAATAAAATTATTGAATTTATGTGCTCAGATGTCATATTGTTGTTATATATATATAGGGTAATTCATGGCTTAATCGTTGGTCACCCACTCCTTAATACGTTGACTGTCAAGCCATTTTTGAAGAAAAGTCCATCAGGCACAAGTGCGTGACGCTATACAGGGTACACTGCGAATCTGCCCTACACAAGTAATATAGGCTGATATGGAAATTATATCAATTCAATCAGAATATTGAGTGTCACCCGAATTCGGGTGACATGGTAAACAATTCGTTAAAAATAGAAGAAACCATTACGCTTACGATGCTAGAACATTCGATCGAGAAATTATATTTATCAATTACCATGGGGAGCAAAAGGGGGTAACCTAATTTCTCAAAACGGAAGTTAATCATAGCAAACATTTCAATCGAATCCTCTTCTTCGAACCCTCAGTCGTGCCCAAATTTTCCCTACCGTTTCCACTTCGAGTAAAAATATTTAATATTATTTATTAAGTTTTGCTGAGCATCTCCTAGAATTATTCTCGAATGATCATTCCCCCCCACCCCCTGCACCTCCGAATTTCTGTATCGCTCACGTTACGAATCATCACTACTCGAAGCAATAGCCAACAAAGGAGTTTTACGATTGAGATACCAATGATTTTATTTATTGTTGACATGCTGATTTTAAAGCAATAATACAAATGTATAGTTTATTACGCATGTTTTATGATGCGTTGCTGAATTACTTCGATATGTCTCGACATGCGAGCGGTTTTTGCGCAAGTGCTGTAAAATGTCTCAAAATATCACCCAGTTGCAAGAGATAATCGTATAAACTGCATAAATACTAGTACATTACAACATATTATTCTTATTTTACGATCTGTGTATTTTACTTTAATCCTAAAATAATATATTCGAATGCAACATTATTGATTTTCATAGAAATGAAATCAATGTATAACATATGAATTTCTATTATCGTACTTTCCCAACACATCACGTGCCAAGTTTAAAAGATGATTCTTCGAAAATTGTTTTTTAAAGTTCGTTTCAGATCATAATTTTCATTTATTGTTCAGACAACTCATTCAAGAAATAAGTAAAGAGAAATTTGTCAAAGTAAAAATTCCGTCGCGTTTAATAGTCCCGCATTTATAAATTAAATATGTTTATAACATATATGCATTTAAACAAAATTCCCCCAACTATGAAGTAAGCTCAATCTCGTTTATAATTTATAAATCCGTCAAATTAAGAAACGGATGTTTTCTTCATTAAGTATGTAATAATTAACATTCATATTTTAGTAAAAACAAAGAAATAAAACTTTATCGTCTGACTAATTGCTCTAGAAACATCAGCGTTAATTGTGTACTTTTTGCGCATCTGTTAAAAATTATTTCATCAAGATGTATTTAATCCAAAGTCAAAGTTGACGCTTGTTTTGCTTCTCAATTGACGCTAGACGAATGTTGATGAGTGACTACAACATATACTGACTATTACTTACTCGCATTTGATAAGCGCACGCTCATAATGTAAATATTTACTCCATTTAATTATGTACGCGCGAACCAAGACACCACTGAATGTTAAATTATTTAAAACATTTAAAACCTTCGTTCGAATGTCAATAAAAAATAATTGTATATTAACTACATGTATCCATATGTATCGCATCGTAGAATTCAATTCAAAGAAAAGCAATTCAATGTAAATTTCACATTTAAATAAATTATTATGCCATCGCTACGATTTTGGAACATTTCGACTGGTTTTACCAATTGTGCAAACACTAACAATGCCTCAAATATAACCTATAAATTCTCAATGATTATTGCCACAGCACCACCACACAGCAGCATCTAGGACAACCGAAATTTCACATGTTTATTATCTTTGGCACTTGGTGAATTTCTCATTGTGACTCCATACTGAAATGCGAAATTTAGCTAGATAGATAAACATTTGCCATCGGTTACTGCAAAATGTGTCTTTACAATGATAATCCAATTTAAATTTAGATTTGAACTATGTACTTTGCTCAATATGAAATTGCAAAATTCAAAATCACGTAGGTATACATATCTCGAATAGAGAGCGCAAAATTTGTATGATCCTTACTAAACATAGTGGCTTAAAATTAAGTTATTTATGTGTACAATTTAACTAAGAAACAAAAATTTTGATTATCAATAAATATTTAAAGATATTGTCAGTTTATCAATGCACTTATACATTTTTGTCAATTTAATCTCATATTTCCGCACAGGATATTGATATTTTCTTAAAAAATTATTTGATTAAATCTAGTCATCAGTTGTACGTGCAATATAAATGAAATTAACCCACTTTATACAGTGGTACCTCGACATACGAGTGCCCAACATGCCAGTTTTTTAAGATACAAGCTTCCAAGCGAGTGAGTTTGCTTTGATATGCGTGCAAGATTTGAGATTCGAGGAATCTCACAGTCGTCTAAAAAGCCTACAAATTTTGTTATGCTTAAATAATTAAATAATATTGAAAGTAATTAGTGTTTTATTATGTATTAATTTAAATTAAAATTAATCAATAACATTTCGAGAATAAAATCATTGCAATGCATTGTACCTAAATATTTTATCGTTATAGCCAAAAAATAAACCATCAAAAATATGTTATAATTAACCGCATATAATTATTAATTTTGTGCAAACTGTAAAGTTTTTTCTATCTACTCTTATTCAACGTGCATAATATGAATGAAAATTAAACTATTATTTGAAAAATTCTATCATATAAAACCCATATTGATAATAAAATAAAAATTTGATTATCCATGAGTACGTAAAAGATAACTTTATGGCTTTACAGTTATCGTATTTTTATAAATTAAATCCCCCATTTCCGTAGAGAATAGTGATACCTGCATTTCCTATAAATTATCTATTTAAATATTACAAACGCTATAAATTATCAATAATAAAATAATGCATTCGCTATAACGTAATTATTATAGCTACTTATTAATATTTCTCTCATCTGAATAAAATTCTACCTTTACGAAATTTCTTCGAAAATGTGAAACTAATCAATATACCACCCAAAACACGTTGGAACACCCAAAATAAACACATTAATTTCCTATAAAGCCCCTATTGTTTAAGTAAACTAGATTCGTAGGTCACCCGCAAACGCATGCAAATCCCCTACTACACCGTAGGCAGGTAGATTACATGCATATGACGTAATCAAAAATCGCTTTGCAAAATATAAAATACAAGACCTTGATATCGGCTTTTGATTGATCACGCATACACACACACACATATTCCACGCGTATATTATTATTGACAGCAGCAGCAGCAGCGCGTGTTCGAAAAGAGAAATGTAATACAACGCTCGCTCGTGTGGTGCACACGTAGCGAGAGGTAAATGAAACCATTCGTGAACCGTTCGAGCGTAAATACCACCCTGCGATGCGTGATATTAAACAACATTGTATTGTACATTGTACATCGTCGAGCCTTGCTAGTAGAATATGCGTATTATTCGGCTGGTATGTGTAATAAATGCGCGCATATAGCTGTACTAAAACGGAACACGAGAGACTCTGTCGGTAAAACTGCCAGACATCAAGAAGAAACGTTATTGAGCATGAGAACGCTATCGAGCGCGAGCGATACACACAGCACACAGGAAAGAACTAAACAACAAAGTTCTTTGGTTTATAAGCACAACAATTCTTGTACGTAGTACCTACATATGTACTCGCTTGCTCACCTTGCTCGGATGCTAGCTATTATAATAAAAAATGGCACACTCAATCCATATTCGACTAAAATCTTTGTGTATTATTAAAAATTCGATTAATTTACAGAATAATTATATACAGCTGGTGATTCAAACCTTTTTTTTAATTATACTCCAGTTTTTGTTGTTTTTGCTAAAAATTTAAATTACAGCCATAAAACGTGATATAATAATTTAATAACATTTAATTAAAATTTTAATAATTAATGGCTGTGTTATTAAAACAAAAAGCCGTGTAAAAAATTTAAATTAAAGTTAAAGTTCGTGTAAACTATAAATTTTTCTATGCACGTGTGCACTTTGCTATACATTCGTTATTTATATTTGCATTTAAATAAATATTTTTACCATGAAAATTCAACTAGACAGTAGAAAAACCAATATTATATTAGACATTTGTTAATGGTAAGTAAATAAAGGATCAATCCTCTAAATAAATAAAGGATTAACCAAATTTAATTAAAATTTTAACATTTAATAGCAGCTATTAATTAAAAAAATTAAAATCCCTCACAAATTAAAGAAATTTCAAATATAGTAAAAACCCTTTAAACAAACTCTTCCAAATCCTTAGGAAAACCAATATTAAAATAATTGGTACAAAGTTGGTATTCGTATCATGGTTTTTCAAGTAATCCTGAACAAATAAATAAATTTTACACGAAAGTAAGAAATTGTCCGATTTTTAGTTAATTTCAATTTTGGTTTAGACATTTGTTAATTGTATTCTTCTTGCTTCTTAATAAACAAAAGGTTAATCACATTTATTAATCAAAATTTTAACATTTAACAGCAATTATTAATTTAAAAAAACAAAATCCCTCACAAAATAGAGAAATTTCTAATATAGTAAAAACCCTTTAAACAAATCCTTCCATATCCTCAGTAAACCATAGAAAAGCCAATATTATAATAATTGGTCAAAATTTGCTCTGTTTTGAGTAATCCTGGACAAATAAATAAATTTTACGTAGAAGCGAGAAATTGTCCTATTTTTAGGTTAATTGCATTTTTAGTTTCGACATTTGTTAATTGTATTCTTCTTCCCTCTAAATAAACAAAGGGTTAACCATATATAATTAAAACGTTCACATTTAACATCAGCTATTATTAAAAAAAAATTAAAATCCCTCACAAAATAGAGAAATTTCAAATATAGTAAAAACCCTTTAAACAAACTTTTCCAAATCCTTAGAAAAACCAATATTATAATAATTGGTAATAATTTGGTATTCATATTCATGATTTTTAGAATAATCCTGAACAAATAAATACATTTTACACAGAAACGAAAAATTGTCCTATTTTTAATTAATTGCATTTTTGGTTTAGACATTTGTTAATTGCATTCTTCTTCCCTCGAAATAAATAAAGGGTTAACCACATTTAAAAATTTGCACATTTAACAAGTCACTAATTAAAAAAAAAACCTCAAAAAAATACTAAAAACAAACTCTCTCAAATCCTTAGAAAACCCAAACTACAACTCAATTAAATTCCAAGTATTTGCAACGTATTTTTATACTTATAAAATCTTTATTTACATTCCTCGTAAATTTTTCATTGGAAAATCACTGCAATGCTATTTTTATAGTTTTAAACTTCAAAGAGTAGTAGAGAACAACATGCAGGAATTTTCACCAATATTTATTGGCATTCCGCCAACCCGCCAATCGATCACTTGAACGAACGCTCGATTGCGCTCCTTCACCTTTTCGCCGACGCGACCAACGTGCATGCATGCAGGCATCAGGACGAGCGCGCGCGGGCGCTCATGCTATAAATCAACAAGCGTATTAATAATAATAAAATTATACGCGTGTGAAATGACCGATGAGGCAACAACCAATACGCGCCTTGCCATATCTTCAGCGCGCCTGCACACCTTCATATATACAAAACTCATTCCTTCGTCATATGATCCATAAAATTTATACGCACGCCCATAATTTCAAACATACATCAGTACACAATTTCGGTTATAAGGAAAATAAAAGGATATTACGCTCGTTACTATGAAATCCATATAAGCAAAGAGAGTATTAAATTGTTTTAAAAATTACGATCCAATCGCCATGACTAGAAACAAAGGAACACAAAATATATTAAATTCCAACGAGTTGTTATATAGGTAAAAGAAATCCAAATTTCTTGCAAAATGTGCAAAAGGGAGATTATTGATAAACCTAACTCAGTCGCTATAACCGAATAAAATTCAAATCATTTCTACTATGTTGTAAAACAGTGAATTCCAACGGTGACGTCGAAGTTCGGAGGCACATTTGGGGGGCGCACAATAATTATAAAAGACGTTAAATGAAAATTACTTTCTAGGGGGCGATGAAGATTTGAGCCGCATTTGGCGGCACATAATAATTTGTAGGAGGCATTAAGTAAAAAATTAATATCTTGGAGAGCGATGACGACTTAAGGCGTACATCGGGGGCGGAATAATTGTTAGAGGAATTAAATAAAAATAATTTTTAAAAGGGCGTCGAAAACTCGAAGCGCGTTTGAGGTCGCAGAATAATTGTAAATGATATTAAATAAAAACAAATTTCTGGGGAACGGTTGACCAAATAAGATTGGGGGACTACTGTTCTAATTCTTATCACAATTATAAAATATTAATTTCTATGGAGCGAGGAACCAAACAGTTTTAGAGCCACTGTTCTGATTCTTATCATAATTGCAAACATTAATTCCTGGTGGTACCGCAGACCAAAAAGTTTAGGAACCACTGCCCTAACCTATAATATAATTATACTATAAAAAGAGGGACGGGAGATTAAAAAGTTTGAGAACCACTGTTAATCCTTAACAAAATTATAATATAAAAATTAATTTCTAGGAGACCTGAGACAAAACAGTTTGTGAACCACTGTGCTATTTTTAACACAATTCTAAACTAGAAAATATCCATAATTGCTCATAAACAATTTTCCCCTAAAACCTCAACCTATAAACTAAATTACGCCCCCCTTTCCCCATTCCCTTCTCTGCCCACCAAAACTTTTTCCATCCGCAAAGTAATAAAAAAACATGCGTTTTTCTACTCAATCTATACCGAAGAACATAATCATCATTCGTGTATGTTGTCTGCAACTTTTAGATTAGAGTGCCGCAGAATGGAATTGCTAACCTAGATTCGGCGATTTCAAGGTTCAGGGAGCGCGTGCTTCTCATACTTGTTTGGCCTATATTCGAACTCTCTTTCCTTGCCTTGCCTCCCACCGCCGCCCCCATTTGCTTCACCACTTCATCCGGCTGCATATAAAATACGCATATATACACACCATGGCAAATATTTTTGCGAGCCTGCGCTTGCCGCTCTGCACACCAATGAGATTGAAATAATGTACATCCTCATCCTGCGCATTTTCCAGACATCGCAGCAGACATACATAGTAGAGATGCAAGAATTTTAATCTCACGTTTGAACGCGAAGCGGAATGAAAACGAAACGGCGGAAAGAACTCATCATCTCATCTCTTCGTTGCGTTGCATAGCAAGCCAGACGAAAGAATAAAAAATTAAACTTGCTCCTCGAGCTTCGCCGACGACGACGACGACGATTTTAATACAAGGAGAATGAGATGCACAAAAAGAGCCAAATCGATTGCATTCTTGACACGAATTGCACTTTTGCCAAAATTGCACAATTGTTGTTCGCATACGCCGCTTCTTTCATAATTAAAAACTCATTCATTCGATAATTTTAATTAGAACGTGACAACACACCACTTGATGCGATCCAATGCAATGTCTCCACACTACTTGATAATTATAATTAACATGAAAGTTTAATTACACGTCAACGTCACAACGCTCGAGTCTTGTGTCGTTTCGCGCCTCGATCATGAACTTTTCATCACTTTTTACACGTTCTTATTACCAATTCAACTCTTAATTAAAACTTACGTATTTGTGGTTATAATCGTCATTGTAATAAAGACAAATTAATTAACAACAAAACTCGACGATAGATTAACAGAATCGAGCGAGCAAGCTGAAACAACTAATTAATTACGCCATCTCATTGATTGCCATATTGGGGAGGCTTCTTCTTCTCTGTCGTTCGTTCGCTCGTTAATTGAAATCAATAAAAATTGCTTGTTAGTACAATGACACACTCTTTCTCTTTCTTTCTCTGGCCATCAACTCGGCCATGTTGTATTCTAGATTGGCCTAATTTGTGTATACTGATTACCATAATACCGAGTGTTTCCAATATTATAATAATTGGTAATTGACACCTTATGCAAATTCATTAGAAATTTTTGAATTCAATTTGAATATAATTAATTAAAAATTCAATTAACCATCTTAATAAATACAGGGTATTTCATCAATTCCCCTCTCAACTAATATTTAAAATTCGCAAATTTTATCAACATTAGGTATGTGCGTCTGAAACAATTTAGCAGTATAAACATACACGATCAACAAGATCAATTGTTATGATAATGTAATGTATATCAAGGTTACAACAATTGACATTTATTAATGAAAATCGATTAAGTAAGGAGCGTTGTTACTGCTCGATTAGTGAAAACATATGCGCGCGCGCGATACCTACAAAAATCTAGTTAATAATAATAAAAGGCAATGTTGCCGTTTGTTGCTGTTGCTCTTGTTGTTGTTATTACCAAATTCCATTTATGAATTCTCATTACGCCTGCTTTTATACAATCGAAACAATTTATTTACGCTGTCAATAAATATAGCACAAATGACCATTTTCCCAAACGAATAAACAAATTACGTTCTATTAATAAAAATTATGATAAATGCGCGCGGTGAGAACGAGCAAAAAAAAATAGATAAATTTATTCCGGTTTCTCTATTATTGCGTTATTGAAATGTGCACACACACAATACGTATAAATGCGTGTGCAGTAGTGAATGAGAATATTAATTAATCGGGCGCTTTGTGCGTAAAACGTGATTATTGCATAATCGTAAAAACGTGACTCAGACCGCAGAAAAGCAATTAGATGGATAGTGCAAAGTTTTACTATTTTGTTACGAGTAAAGTAGTTGTGTGTTTACATTCTATTTTCAATTCGTGATTGAAATGAATATATGGCGGTGTATTATTTTACAATATTGTTATTGATAAATTGATAGATAGATATACATCTATTACAAAATCGGTAAATTTCAATATACGTCATGGCGACACACACAAAAAAATATTAGAACGATTACGGTTATTACAAAATATTTGGAAAAATATTTGTTTTAAATTGTCGCGTCGGACGGCTGAATATGAATTGGCCATCTATTTTAAACGTTTGGATCAATATCGTTTAGAACATCTGTCTATTTACATCATAAATATTTTGCTCACATAAAAATTATTAAAAATAGTCGAACAGAGTGTTTCTGCACAATACGTAATATGTTTTGCTGTGATCATAACAATTCGAAAATAATTGATCATAATTTAAACTTTCGGAAACTATTAGTACTTACAATTGAAATGAAATGTTAAAGTTTTAAATAACAAAAACTGTTTTAAGGCTCTTTTAATGAGTATTTTCGAAAAAATATCAAAGATTGCTTAAATATAAATTAGTAATCAATGAATGCAATGTATGTATCGGACATGTACATAGTTATTGAGTAATCCTCGCAATGAAAATTGCAAATATTTGAAAACATTTTCAATATTCTTACTTAATATTTAAAAATGATTTATTATAATTTAAACGTTTCGAAACTATTTTTACTTACGTTGAAAATGAAATATTGAAGATTAAAATACAAAATTTTGATTTTTACTGCTTTTATCGGAGTTTTTGAATTATTCTTACAATCAAAATTGAAATATTTGAAAACGTTTGCAATTTTTTTTTCATGCAATCTTCAAAAATGATTTATCACAATTAAAGATTTAAAAACTATTTTTGCTTACGTTTGAAACAAAAGATTCTAGATTTAAATACAAAATTGACTGTTTTTTTACTGTTTTTAGTTTCTTTCAATGAATATTTTCTAAGAAGAAAGATTGCTTCATTATCAATACCTAATAAGTGAAAATAAGGTATGAATCGGATATACACATAGTTTTTGAATAATCCTCGCAATGAAAATTGCAAATATTTGAAAAGTTGCCAACATTTTGATTCAATCTTCAAAAACGATTTATCATAATTCAAATTTTCAAAAAATACTGTTACCTACGTTTAAATCAAAATCTTAATCTTAAATCCAAGAATTTCAGTTTTTATAGTTTCTAGTTTCCCTTAATAAACATTTTTCAAGAAAATTCAAATATTGCCTCATTATAAATATCTAATCTCACAATCAAAATTTCAAATATTCGAAAAGATTTTCAATACTTCCAAAATGCATGTTTGATTTTGAAATCTGTCAAGTTATATTCTTAACTCTCCAATGTAATAAATTTTAATGCCCTTCTTGTATGCCCATCAAATTCTCACAAATAACTACAATTCATCACAAAAATAATTCAATACTCATTCAATTCATAAAGCATATAATTATCTCGTGACATGTTATTAAAAATACCGTTTTGTCAACAGTTTAAGTTGTTTTGTTAAAAAATTTGTCCATTTAATTATTGCTTCGCCTCGCAGCGCTTTGTTTTAAGCAAACACGAAACTAAAAAAATTCCGCGTGATTATTAACGACCGAGAGCTAATCATAAATGAATATTAGCATTCGACTGGGTCCTCTCCAAATATTGATAAAGTTTTAGCTGGACTTTAGTGTAAATATTTAATTACTCCGTTTTGGGGCGTGGTGATAGAGTTTATACCATTCGCTTAAATTCACCATTCAATATACATCCATATACGCGTTCTAAATTAGTGTTAATTGATGTTTGTTTATATATTGTCATTCAAAACATATGACCGCATGCGAAAATCGAGTACATATGACTAAATTACAAATAATATTTGCAATCAGCGTGCAGCATAAACATACGAAATTACTTACAATCAATGTGCAAAAGGAATGTTTACATTTGATAAGTTATATTACATCCACTCGATAATAATTAATCCACAATCAGTATGTATTTAAATTAATCTGATTAATTAACGTACGTCAATATTTTCAACTAATTAAGTAAGCAGCTTATATAATTTGCAGATAATTAAAAATTATTGTTTATATTTAAATCAAATCAACATAAAATTAATCATTGCATTCCCATATTTTAATCCAATTAAATTTTAATAGTTCAATTCTATAATTCAGCGAAACCAACCATTTGTTTAATTACAATAAAATATTTATTATTGTTACGCTGCTGTTGTCATAAATTATCGAGAGCAATTATTCCACAACTCGCTGCGAACATCTAAGAGAATTAGTAAAGTACGTTTGATCACGCTTTTCTAATAAAACAATTGAATATTGATTATAGATTCAAACAGGCGGGCGTTTGTATTAAGCCACCACATTCATTAGGCCACCACACCACCACTTCAGCGTCAAGGGGGGTGGTGGTTGTGCGGTGCTTGAAATTGCGCAGCTGGTCTCGAAAACACACATATTGAAACAACTGACAAGTGCTCGTGCCGTATTCCCTTCCGCGAACGATTTCGCTGCGAGCTGCTGCGGCGAACAACCACCCGCCGCCTACCAACCAACCAACACCAGCCAGCCAGGCTGCCGCCCACACGTGCTTGACCTAGGTGCTATTTCGGTGGAGTGCGCACGCGTGCTTTTACTTTTCGATTATCACCTAGTGCGCTACCAATGAACTCGCCACACGCACTATTCAATTGTTATCCGACTTATTTTATTCCAACACGCATACCTATTATTTACTCAACTTTGATTATCATCATATAATATCAAATTAAACTCGAGTAATCTGTAAGACGCATCTCCAATAACGCTTAAAACGACTTTATGGAAAAATGAACCTCAGATTCTAATTCGTTTGTCAATACTAGCGTAAACAAAGAATATAGGTAATTTTGTGATTTCTAGAGTATTCCTACTACTTATAAGATACATTCAGGCACGATTATTGAGAGAAAATTGTCGGTAAATTAAATAAGGACATCTTTGAAGAAAAAGCAGATAAAGGATAAGCTGACTTTTACGAATCTGTAAATTTGATTCAACTCGGATGCATAATTTAACAACAATCTACCGTAAAAGTTGAACAATTTTCGAATCGCGATTAGCTCCTTGCGTGAACGCCAAATTCAAAATTGATTTTCCCAACTTTTGTTCCTTTTTCAATAAAACTATTTGGATCTAGCAAAATTGCAGCGAATAAACTTTGTAATGATGTAAATATTTTTTCTTAAACATTGTGTTTTCAATAAGAAATTAATTTCTGCCAAAAAGATATTTCCACTAGACGATAGATAATTTAACAATGAATCTCGGCTGCAATGTTAGATTTCGCCCAACCCCGCCCAATCGAATGTGAAGACAATTTGAAGATAAAGCATTGCTTATTTTATACGGCTTTGACGCTCGCTTTGTTTGGTTTCATTGCGTACACAAGAAGCACTTCTTCGAACGGGTGTTAGTTTTCCAATTTCTCCAGAGTTTCACTAGAGTCGGTGGATTGTGCATGAATCATCCGAATTTAAAATAAATTATAAAAAAACATTAAAATTTTTAGCAGATTCGTTAAAAGCAAAGTTTCTTCAAAAATACAGCATTATTAATCTCGTCTTTTAGTAGGACAGTTAGTTTCCGTTTTTCCTTAAAACACATTTTCTTGCATCTTATAAAGTCGTCTTATGATCCGCAAAGCGCGGTCTTTCATTAATACATATGACACGAAAAACACGGTACTTTTATCAAATTATCTATGCAAGTTTTAATTAAATTCAGCTTTTTTTTGATCGACTACACAACACGCATAAAGCATCACTCACAACACAACAACGCGGGAATGTTATGCTTTTTTTAGATTTTCCCCGCGTCACAATGTGCCGCTTTGCGTTTTGCGTTGCGCCAGTTTTTCCTTGACTTGTTTTTGCCCACGTTCCACCCGTCATTCATTCATTCAACTTGCGTCTGGACATCAACTGCCATGTGTACACATGTATAAATTAGGTGAGAGCGTGCCGCATAAAGCGCGCACCAAACCCCGTAGGACAACTGCAAACACGGCCCGCAGGAGTGCCCGCAACAGTGGCGCCGCCACCAGCACTGCCGCTCGTAGATTTCGCAACGTTTATTTGACTTGTACGTATTAGGACTCTGCATCTCGCAATGCGCGCTAATGAATTACAGGCAATAAACGTTCCCCATGGCGCTCTTGTTCTGCGTGCTTATTACACGCGTTTCGCATCCTCATAAGCCACGTACGCGATAAATAAACCAAAAACGAGAGGGGGTGGCACGTTCCCATTTTTTTATTATTGTTACGAAGGGTACGTCATTTTGAAAAATCAACCCAATCTCTTTTGTCCAATGCGCATAATAATTAATCATTTGTTAATCCAACTTTTGACATATTGCATTTCGAATAAAATATTAATCGATTCAAACAACTCGAGAAACTTTGCAACGTTTTAGCAAATTAAAATTTCACCCTACATAACAGTTGAATCAAGGGGGGAGAGAGAGAGAGAAAACTCGTCTGCATAATTCAATGCGAATTCAAAGCAAGCCAGCAACTAAAAACTAAACAACTCGTCGAGCGCACACACACACACACACGCTCACACAAGTTTAACTCAATGATTATAGAGTTTGCACACACTTCTTGCGCGTATAGCCATCACAACCATAGGTATAGGTAGCAGCATGGTAGCATATTGCGATCTAGGGCAAGGACGACTCGTCCTTCGCGACGAGCATTTACCATGCGCATACACGCGCATCAACGCCCGCGAAGACGTCGCCGTCGTCGAGCACAACAAAACCACGTTCATCGTCTTTCTATGCTTGTCAACGCGCGTGCAAGTGTACATCGATTGCTGGCAATGGCACTCCACGTCAATTGCGTGTCACAAATTGACATCGAGCAAAAAATCTCGATAGTACTCTAAGCGCAAAATCGAACAAAATACTTCGATATTCGATATTCAATCACGTCGATTGAATCCTACTCATTAAAATTACATCTACCGATTACAGGCTATTATTAAGTACTTAATTTCATATTCACTTCACTCCATCTCATTGAATGATAAATCATACACCCGACGAAACCTCTACTTAAATTAATTACAGATTCTCCTCTTGTATCCAGTTCCTGCGTTTTGGAACAAAGAAAGTACTCAGCGCTGCTGCCTCAAAAAAGAACAATAGCTTTAGCTCTCCCCCCCACGTATGATAACCACCGCGGACGAGCACCGAAATTTAAATGCGTCTAAAGCCAAAAGCGTCACAATGCGATAATATATGAGAAGGGAACGCGCAGGATATAAATTAATGCGCTCCTCCACACACACACACACACACACACACAACACACAGCAGGAGCCTAAAGTACAATTCGAATTCAACGTGCCATCATCATTCCTCATGCTTATGCCTGCTTATTACACGCGAATTTCGCTCGCGTCTCTCTTCCCGAAACATGAATACAAAGTGCCGCAGGGTAGGTATGAGAAGGGAAGGTCAAACGAACAACGGGAAAAGTAATCTTTTGTTCTTGCCCTCCAGGAGGGAAGTAGAAACACAACGCGTGTCCTTTTCTTTTCGTGCGCGATAAAAGAATACTTTATGATCAAAATAATAATAATTTCATTATTTTCTTCCACTTCTCATTATTTCGCAAAAATCTTATTATGATTAATATTCTTAGTTCCCCCTTTCGGCTCACACACAATACAGATTAATTAATTCGTTAATATAACAATAATTATGAATGACATCTGTATTGATTCAAATTTCAAATTAAACCTAATTTCTATCTAGAAAATATTTTTTTATACAGCGATAAAAGAATATTTTATAGTCAAAATAACAATCCCATTACCATTCTTAGTTCCCCTTTTGGATTTATTAACAATACAAATTAATTAATGCGTTAACACAACAATAGAAGAATAATTATCCGTAACGATTGTATTGATTCAAATTTAAAATTATTTCTATTAAATTTTTATGGCGCATTATATTTTATAATCGAAATAACAATCAAAAACTTGTTCTCCCCCTTTTCAACTTCTGAACAATACAAATCAATTAATTCCTTAATTCCCTTTGCAAAATAACAATAAGCGAAAAATGAATAACAATTGCATTGA
Organism: Anaulacaspis nigra; assembly: GCA_030264675.1. Classification (NCBI taxonomy): domain Eukaryota; kingdom Metazoa; phylum Arthropoda; class Insecta; order Coleoptera; family Staphylinidae; genus Anaulacaspis; species Anaulacaspis nigra. The sequence continues at coordinate 114,167 of JARJDV010010043.1, forward strand.
TTTACATTGAAAATTATTAATATTCGCAATAATTTAATCCGCATTTCTATTTCGAAAAATAATTAGGTCATCATTTGTTAGTTGAAATTGAATAGAATTGACAGAATGTGAAATTAACGTCGACGAATTATTGATTCAAATACATACGTGTGTGCCGCATTCATCAATGCGAACTACATGTCCATTAATCACACTCGAAATTCGCGAAATTCATCGTGGTCGTCGTCGTCGTCGTCGTCTGTGCCGTTCGTTGCGCTCCGGCTAATGCGCACACAAGGCCAGAGATTTTATGCTAAAATATGAATTATTGGCATACAGACGCGCATTAAGTCGAAACAAAATGAAATAAATTAAAGCAGCACGTGGTGAATGGAATGGAAACGAAAGTTATGCAAAGATCAAGTGCGCACTGCCTCTCTTAGCTCGGCTTGGCTCCATGATATATTTACGAATGGATAATTAATCATTGAAATGCACATTTAATTAGTTTACACTCCCTATATTTACCAACAAAAAGCGCACACATAAATTTCGAAAAAGTATCAACAAACAACCAACGCATAAATTTAGATGCCCTATTTTTAGACGCACTAAGATGATCAATTCGCGGAACGAGTAAATATTTTGCCACTGCCAAATTTATATTTTTGGCCAAAAATCTCAAAGCACTCAGAAAAATCGGTAACAAATTACCAAACAATTACCATAATTTTATAAAATCTCGACACTTTTTTAACGCTTACCATATCTATTCTTAGAAAATGCACAATAACAGAACATTTCTTGGCTCAGTGCCATTTTCATCTTTCGCGACGACGACAACGACACAAAAAAAAGTTGCGCAAATGCGCATTGTAAGCACACGAGGATGCATCCTTGGCAACCATTAAGATGCATATTTCATTCGATCCGCAACAAGAGAAAATTACATGCAGTGTGCGCTCTTAATAACGAGACGCGGCGCGGCGCATTTCATGCATCCGCAAACTGTTGTTGCCTGCTGCATATTCGCAAATCAATTAAGATCACATAAATATGACATGCCGGCACGACGGCAAGGATTTCGCCCGTAAAGGGCACGCGCGCGCGTCTGTCTGTCTGCCCGTGACGCATACATGCAGATGACTTCTTTAGATACGCGCGAGATGTAATTACACGTCATCTTATCGATCGCCTAATTTAATTACACGTGTGCCAATTACCGTGTCGGAGATATCTCTCGCTTTCTATAATAATTACAACATGACGACAATGGAAATTTCGTTTTTAAAAGGTTATAAACATTTTCCAAATACATAATTCATTCTCAAACCAGGAAAGAAAGTTCTAGAAATTCTTCAAAAAATTATTTAAACTCGTCGCGTCTTCAGTAAATAATTCTACGAAAAGTAGCATATTTCCGGAACTATATGACGCATCCCCAATTTATTGTCGACCAAAACGGCCCATTTTGAGCCAATTTTTCTAAATGTCGTCTTATGATCTGCAAGTTGAAATCACCATCGTATTTCCCGAAGTATAAGAAACAACTTTTTTACCGTGAAAGATAGACTTAAATTTAGCGTGAGTCTTATGCGTCTAATTCGAAAATTAAACTTTAAGGAACGTCAAAATACTCTGGAAATCACTGATTTACCTCTATTCTATTTAGAACTCAACATTGCTAGTATGAGTTATTTTAACAAGAAACGAAAATTATAATCTGAAAAGCACTTACTTTAAAGTACATATTTCTAAATAACGTCTTAAAGATTGAGATGCGTCTTAATCTTTAATCCCCGTTTGGTGGGTCTTCTATTAATAGTTACGTCGGAATCGAAAAGGCTTTAATGATAATAATTACCTATATGTATACCAGACTATAAGACGCATACCTAATATTTTTCGACTGAAAACCCACAATTTGAGCCCAATTTTCTAAATTGCGTCCTATGGTCCGAAACGCATGGCAATTTGAAATCACTGTCGTATTTCCCGCACTAAGAAGATGCGACTTTTAACCTTGAAAATAGACTTAAATTTAGCATGCGTGCATCTTATCTAAATTAAATTAAACTTTAAAGCATGGTTTGCTCGCTAAATCGTCTTCAAATGCATCTTATAAGTAGTCGTAAGACTCTGGGAATCACTAATTTTTCTATATTCTTTGTTCAGAATTCAATATTGCTCGTATGAGCCAAGTTATTAACAACAAACGAAAATGTTAATCGAAAAATTACTTTAAAATACATTTTTTCTAAAAAAATCATCTTAAAAATCAAGATTGTGATGCGTCTTATCGTTAGGTTCAGTCTTTTGATCCGGGGATGTCGATACTTATTATTATTAATAGTTACGCAGGAATCGAAGAAGACCTTCAGGATAATAATTACCCATATACCAGTCTATAAGGCGCACCCTCAGTTTGTTACATTTTAGAAAAAAATATTTCTCGCTCCTCATACTTATGTCCAAGTAAAAAACGCGTCTTATCCTGCGGGAACTGAGGTAATTATTTAGAAATTCCTCAAAATCTGTCTTTTTGAGGAAAATATCTAGAAATTACCAAAAATACAACATTGTGCCCAATAAAATCGGAATTTTTCTCCTTGCGAATAATTCCTGATAATTCCTCCGAGTAGATATAATTTATTATCATAAATTCTCTTTGTGATTTTATGTAACCTTTTGCGCATTACGAAGCATGTACGCGCGAGAAGAGTGAAAAAGCATGTTTACTACCCGGATTATCGTCACTTAATGTCACACTCCCGCGGCGCGTCCGTATTAATTTTTTTTTGCGGCATTCTTAAGCGGCGCGCGTACTTGATGACACTTTATGTGCACATCCGGTTGACCCCGCTGCGAACACCCACTCAGCGGCAAGGACGAGCGCACGCGAATCTCTTGCACGCCGTAATTTTTTCGTTTTTCACGCGTTTATTCAGCGCGCCGCATCGCGCATCCTATGCAAGCAAAGCAGCCACATCGCTCGCCTTTGAAGACATATCGCATTGCGCTACTTGGCCACTGCTGCTGCTGCGTTTCGCTAATTACACCAAGTGTAAACAGAGATTTAAATTACGCGATTATGCGTCGTGCAGGAATGTTCCTCCTCCTCCTCCTTCTCCTCGTCGTCTCCCACAGTAATTAAACGGTTTCGAGTGGCGGACGAGAGGTGTAGACTTGAATTTCTGCCCGCCATCGTTAAAACTTTAAATCGACGCGCACATATGTACATAATTACAGAGAGCCCATCAAAAGCTTTCGGTGCGTATATACTTTTCATTATTAATTATCTCAATACGGCACTAAAAATCATTAAAATAATCGAAAATTCATGTCAGTAATGTACCGCACATATACACAAAACATGTATGTCAATGTTAACAACAATTTCTTCTAAAGAAAAAAAATCATAGAAAATATTTTCATTTTCTTTATTCTCCAAACAAAAAACAAATATCAATAAATATTCAATTCTAAAACCTAAAATTAAAGAATTAAATGCAAGTTTTGAATAATCTAGAAGAAATCTACATAAATTCCTAATCAAAATTTCGACTTTTTCGGATCATAAGACGCATCTTAATTTCCAAGCTGTCTTCAAGTTTAATTTTTCAACAAGACTCAAGCTAAATTAAAATCCATTTTCTAGTAAAGTCACTGGAAATAATACCTAATTTTACCTTAAAACACATTTTTCTACAAAAAATTATAAAAGAAACATCATTAATATACGTCAAGAAAGCCCAGAAATTTCTATTCTTACAGCCGCGTCTTATAGTGCGGGAAACACGCATAAAAATCGGTCGTTATATCCAAAATATCAACTATTTACTATAACGTATTTCATCGCTTGGCCAAAAAGTCATTAGCACCAAAGCTGTCATAAATGAAATCCAGTGTAATTAGAAAATTACATAATTATAAAAGTTTTTCTTTCACTCGTTCGTTCTGGCGAAGAAAAGTTGCGCGCCGCGCCATTAACTGAATTTCACTCTCGCCCGCGTAGAGAGAAAAAAAAGAGTTAATAATTCAACATTCACGCGATGACGACGCCGACGACCGACACGAGCGAACGAAAGACTTAAAAAGTCGACGTTTTCTTTTCGCTTTGCGCCATTTACTACGCAGCACACGCCGCCACCAACTCCAAGAGGGAATATCGAGTTGACAGCGCGACAAAATAGGGAAGAGAACAGAGAGTCCCGTCCGTCCATCCGCCTGCCAGCAAGCAAGCGAGGCGAGCAAAAAAAATTAATGAAAACGGAAACGCTGTTTTCCGCGCCATTCAGCGCTTAGCAGAAGTGCGCTTGACGCGCGTGGAAATTGAAAAGTGTACCTTTTTCAACGTCGAAATTACATTTTCCACATAAATTCACTTTCCATCAAGTATTATTAGTACAGCGCACTCGCCCGCGCGCTCGCTCACACAATTAGTATATTTGTTTGCTTAATAATTGCACGTGCACGACTTGACTTGCTTCTCTCGCTAATGCCGTACAATTTTTCAATTTGCGCACAACGTGTGAGTGCGCATTCACAATTGGCGTAATGACCGATTATTTCAATTGTCATATTGGTCGAATGCACTTTTTTTTATTATTATTGTTGCTAACATGATGCAGTGTCGTCGCCGACGTGCATTCCTAATTGCATTCGCAATTTGTACCAGTCAACTAATCTCGTCGTCGCTATCTGCATCCGAGATGTTAAACAATAAACAACACGACCATTGTTTCAAAAAAAAATTGTGTATGCTTTAAACAAATACACGTTTATTTACGGCTGTCGAACGTGCGTTCAACAAATGGAAAAATATGATTATTTCAAATTGCGACAATTCCACACTTGAATTAAATCGTTAAAACTTAATTTTCCTACAACAATTTAAATTCCTACAAAACAAACTTTTATCATAATTAACAAAACGTGTCACGATTCAAGTACGTATATCAAGTGCGAATTTTCATACTTGAGACTACAATCTTGTAATTTATTTAATTTAATAAACCAACCGCCCCGAATGCGCACGAAATAAATGTTTTGCTTCATTTAGTTTATCATTTATAGATTGAACGCGGCTGCCATGAAAAATACCAGATGCACAGTTGTAAAACTTTAATAACACACCAAAAATCGTATGCAAATGTTCGCCAGTAAAAATACCGATTTAAATAAAAGCCAAACGCCGTCTTGCTTCGCAAAGAAGTTGTTCTCGCATAACGCTTTTACGCATAATGTAAAATTCAGATGTTCATATTTAAAATATTTAAACGCGACACTCCCAGCGCGTGTGGTGCAATAAAAATGGTTATATTCACCAGAGCATAAAAGAAATTCTCGACGAAAAGCTATTTATTAATAAATCCCAAAGCATATTTAGTGCAAATAACCAAAAAACAAATAAAAAATTTTAATTTACTTACTGCCAGTGCATGTGCAGGCCATCTCGTAACAGCACGGACAACTTTGCGCCCAACGAATTCGAGCGATGCTGACGACCTTGATACTTGGGCTGTTGCGTCTCCGCCGCCGTATCCTCACCATCGACGGCGGCTGCGGCAGAGGCAGTAGTAGTACCTCCATTATCAGAGTACTGCCGTCGCAGCAGCTGCACACCGACATCATCACGGGGCGTGCTGCCCGCCGAGCCGCCCGAATGTGCGGACATGATTGATGATCGTGCACGCAATGGTATGGAAAATTAATGCAAAAAATTTTAACTAAAACAATAAGAAATAAAAAACCAAATTAACATAAAACGCTACAAAACGAAACCTACAAACAGAATCAATTCAAACAACAAAAAATCAATAAACTTATAAACTACTTCCATTCGCATCGTGAATAATGATGGTGCACTTGTTGCTAACCGAGGAACGAGCGAGTCATTTATCATTACAACATTTCAACTCTTTAAATTTAAAGCGCGTAAAAACGCAGCTTGAATTTATTGCCATTGAACGTGCAATTAATTATTGCGGCGCTGCATGTTTTTCAAAACGAAATGCCCGCCATAAATTACTCTCTCAAAATCATACACAAATTCCAAAACTTTTACGTTTTCACATCCAACAAACCTAATATATTATTTCGCATCGTAAAGCCACCCAAAGGAGTAGTGTTCGCGCGCAAACGACAGCAAAATGTAATAAAGTCGAAATCAAAATACACATGTGTATTTGCAGTTGCCTACAGTCAGCACCGACCATATGTCCATAATTTCTCAAACGCATAAACCGCAAACGAAGCAACAACGCAGCCAGCTAAACACAACACGAACGTGTGGGTTGCTTGCTGCTGCTGCTCGTGGGTTGTAAAATTGCAATTTCACTACTGGAAAATGCTATTAAATCAAGACACGATGAGTACGCCACGCGTGGTGCTATATGAGCAGCAGCCAAGAGTAGTTAACTTCGTAATAGTAGTTTTCCAACAAACTCTCTCACTGTGCAATAAGAAAACTTCAACTCAACTCTTCTCATCTCTTGTCCTCGCAACCTCGTCGTAACCAGTGATAAAACGCCCGCTCGTAAATAATCTCGTCGGGACGAGCGACGCATTTAGACTTTTTCATTTCGAGTCAAAGTCCTGCTCTTGTTTGCTAGTAGCCAAAAGGAGCATCCGACCGGAAAATTACCGAGAGCAAATTCAAGTAAAACAAGAGTTTCCTTCGGTCGTCTCTCCCGGGGAGCATGTTGAACGTTGAACGGCACAAACTTAATCATATTTTAGATTCCGATTTTCCTCCAGCCACCAATTCAGATCCGAAATTAATCTGTCGTTTACTGCGCGAGCAGCAGCAGATGTGATCAATACTTGCGTGCGTCTATTTGCTCGCGGCAAACGAGTCGTCGACAAAAGAAAACGATATGTTACTTTGTGCGGGCGGTATGAGGAGGCGGCAGAGCAGCAAGCAACGTGCTGCGACAGCACACCACCACGACCACCCACCAAATGCGCCGCAATGCGTTTGATAACACTCTACGTCGTCCAAACGAGAACCTCGTACATTTCCATTATCGCTCGCCGCGCCGGCAGCTACAAAAAAGAAACGCACTAGGAAACGAGCAAGCAACCAAGCAAGCAAACAGCATCATTCTGCTGTGTGCGTGACGCAAGAAAGATTACCCATTCGGCCATCAATTTTTAACACGCAAATCGATACTTCAATAGACACAAAATCCGCTGGGCTTGACCCATTCTCATCCATGTATGTATTTGCAAAACGGCTGACTGGCTTACAGGCCTGTGTTGCTGCTGCTTTACTCTTCGATTAACTTTCCGTGTGTATTGAAAGTAGGCTCTCTCGTCCACTGCTTCCGCACATTGTTTTGTATGTATGTATATATAACCTTGGCCGATGTTTCTCCTATCTATCCTATTGGAACTCTCGCTCGCTGGACGACAACAAAACTAAAAAAAAACTTCACTTCGCATCACTAGCGTTTATACTAATAGCGCACAGCGAGAAGCGCGCAAAACAAACAAACAAACAACACGAGGAGCGAAGCTCAATCTAGATTGCGTCGTCATCATTCGCCAATGTAATTCATTCGTTCCACTGCAAAGCATTCATCAATGCCAATCGCCTATATTGCCAATTCTAATGGGAAAGGTCAGTGTTTACACCATGCCAAGCCTACGTATGCATGGCACATCAAACAACTGTAGCGGCCATATTGATTTTGCAAAATAGTCCAATATCATTAAATATCATGCAGCACAATACGCACAGATCAAACGATCAAAACTTACGCGTGAATTCAACCAACAAAGAGGTTAGGGTTTCCACACTATCGCACGCATACGCAACACAACAGCTGCAGCAGTCTATTATGATAAACTCAAACACGCCAGTCGCAGGCGTACGGGATTAATAACACACACTGCACACGCTTGATTTCACGGAAATCGCAAAATAGTTCAACGGTAAATGAAAAGTCAAAAAATGCAACAAAATTCGCAGAATGCACACGCCGGCAGAGAGAGCGTTATTTACGCGGTTGTCATGACAACTGCACGTAGATGACTTGCGCTCTGTGTGCACAGCTACGTCGCATTGGTGTTAGAGGCCGCCGCTGTGCTGCTATGCTAACCAACATGCGGCTAACTCGAATTTAACGCAAATGAATGGCGAGAACGTGCAGAGTCGTCAACATTATGCAAATTGCAGCGTTATCTTAACGTCCCTCGCGTCGTTTAGAAGCGAAAATATTTCGTGTATATACTTGGCAAACCTAAAGTGTATTTAAAACATGGCGAACAATGATAAACCGCAGCTTAAAAAAAGTGCACATTGTGTATATTTGTTTGTCGACGCCTCTCGACTACGAACGAGATAAGATCAGCTGCGCTGCGTCGCGTCGCAGCAAAGTTGTTAAACGTATTCCTTCGGCAAGCGAAATACGTACAATGTCGAGCCGTGTTTTGCTCTGCGTGTGCGATAACGTCAAGAAGCACGCTATATACACGTCGACGACGAAATAAATGCTCTCGTCTGTCTGTCTGCCCCGTCTGTTTTATCCAGTGCCCGACTCTGGCGCGCTTCTTCTTCGCGCACGAAATGCAATTAAGTTGCGCGCGCACACACATTTATTCGGGTAGCAAATCGTTTAAATTGGGTTAGGTCTTGTATTTGTATACAAATGTTCGAAGCGCATACGACGCAACGTGGGCGTCCCGATCGATTGCCATATAAATTACGCATTTGCCGCCGCCACCGCTCGCGACTCTGATTACTGTTCTACAAAGCTCTCCCGATGACTATCTCAAACGTAATTTGCAATTTCGTTTGCCGCGCGCACACTGGAACGAATACAATTACATTGCACACAGCACGCATGGAATCTTCCAGAACAGAGACAACACCAACCAACCACTCGCCTGCTAGTAGCGTTTGAAAGCATTTAAAAATTCAATTAATTAACCCCAATTCAAACGAGTTGCTTCGCCTTCGGGAATTTCCGCCGCACGTCGGACCCTCGACGACCGTACGCACATCTCGCATTCAAAGCACTATCGAAAATGACGAATTATACAACGATTAATCTTGTACGAAATTATGCTGCACGACATTGCGACATGTGAATTAATTAATTCAAGCGCAATATACATCCTACGCATTCTGACACTTTACAACTTGTTGTAGAACATAACCTATAAGAAGAACGCGCGTACGGCAAAGAGCTCCAAAGTGGGTGCTGTTCACGTTGTCGCGCGCATTTAGTGAGTTTAATTAATTACACTCGCTCTGTTTATAGTGCGATCGCGTCGTACAAGTGCTGTGCAAATACAGGCGAGCCGTCATTAATAACAGTAAGTAAGCTCTTGATGTGCGTTTCAATGAGCTTCTAATATGACATACATACACGCAGGTCATTGTATAGAATACATCATTTGAAAAACTATTCAAATTCCAGCGCAGGCAACGGAAATGAAAGGGGAGTCGGACGAATACGAAAACAATGAAGCAATCACTTCAATAGAGACGTTAATTCCATGCAAATCGTATAAAGACGTCGCATAATGAACAAAAGTGCCTACGTTTTAATTAAATCAGCGCATTTTTGCACACATGCACCGCCAACTTACGTTGTTTACTTCGAATGATGAAGATATACTTAATCAGCAATAAAAGGCTTAGAATTAATGCGCACAACGCGAGTGAAAAAAATGAATTCAAAATTTACGATTACTTTGTCGTGTGTGTTATTTATGTTAAGCTATTTACATAGCTAACCAACATGTCATGTCACCGATAAGAGAAATATTTTCTCTTTCGAGCGCTATAAATAATTCGCATTCGTGAAATGCAATTAAACGCGCACAATTGTACGCGCGATATTGATTTATCAAACCGCTGTCGCCCGTCAATCTAATTACATTCATTACTTATACCCCCCTTAATAAATGGCCGACGACAATAGTTTGTAAATAAACGCAGGCGATGATAAAAGAGCGAGCGAGTGTGTTGTTTCGAATGTGAGAAAGTCACAGCTGATGATAGCTGGACACCGATAACGATTTCTCTCGACGGCGGCGGCAAAGAGAGCTGAAAATACCGGACCGCCTTTATCCGCTTCGATGATGATTGTGTGTCGATTGCGGAGCGATTGAATGACGTGCAAGAAGGCAGCCGAGCACCGCAAACGTTCTCGCCGTCCTCCTCGCACCTTATCGATTTACCACCGTGTGTGCTATATTCCTTCTTGGCCGCCGATACTAATTTTGTAAATGCTTCGCAGCAATTTCATGCAATATTTCAGGCAACAATGAATATGAATAATTCGATCTCGGCTCGTCTCTCGACACATCTCGTTCTCCACGTTCCACGGCTCGGGTTGAATGTCGAAGCCATTTGTGCGTGCTGTTTGATTTATGCGGGGCCCCCCGAAACGAAGCAAAGAATGTAAAGTTTCGAGAGGCGGCGCGGGTTGCTTATTGTATTGGTTCGCTCTATGAGGGCTACGTGCACGTATGCCTCCGGCTGATGGTATTGGTGGCGGTGGCGGTTTGCTGCCTGGAGGTCGGCCGTACGGTCGAAGTCGAAGGGCCCATCCCCCATGTCGACCTTGACCGGGCTGCGCGAACAGCTGAAGCTGAACATCGACACAACTGGCGGTGGCGTCGACGTCGGCGGCGGCAGTGGCAGGCTTATGTATATATATTTAAACACTGCCGCCGTTGAGCCTATCCAGAATGATCCAGATGACACACACAAGGGTGGAAAAAGCCGTACCGTGCTGTGCATATTAATTACCGATGTTGCGCCTGCTGGCTTTGTTATCAACTGGATGACATGTTCTACTAAATGCGTACATAATCAACGCCCCTCTTTCTTCATGTATGTACGCAACACTCGGCGAGAAGATAATTCGAAACTTTTTGCGACGCAACCAACGACAAACAATTGAATACCAAAACTTACATGATTGCTATCGAAGTCGTTCAGTGTCTTCTTCTTCGTCCGAGTGCAGGAACAACTCTCATTTGTTTACGTTTGACGCTCGCTCGCCGAAACGATCTCCCAGCGCGAAGGAATCATCAACGGCAAAGAACGCGTGATAAGACGATCGACGAACAAACGAACCAGCGCGTTAATCTCTGCCCAGAATCCTTCGCTTAAACCGACATAGCAACTAGTTAAAGGGTGCACAGAACGCGACCGAGCGATTCACGACGTTTATACGCACATCCGAAAATAATCGATATCTAAAGAGACCTGCTTGCTCCGCTCGACGCAAGGAATTCAATGTTATATGCGTTTGTGCTGTGTGCTTACACGGCACGCCAGCAGATAATACTGCTTCGTCGTCGCGCGGTCGACGATGACTCGCTGCCGAACACTGCACAAATGGGCGCGCGTTATCTTTCAGCTTCGACTGGAAGGTTAGAAAATCAAAACCAATGCGCGTGCGCACTTACCATTTGTCGCCTATTCAGGTTGAAGCACGACCACCCACTTGACACCGTATACAAATGCTGAAATAACAATTTAACACAATAACAAACATTTGACTTACAAAAGATACGCATCTTATACGGGATAATTACATTTTTGTTTGGTGAGTGTTGGTGTGATTGCAATTAAACGCCAAGATAAGATTTTCTGTTTTTGTTGTTTAATTAATCAAAACCTCAAGCCACAACTTATTTGGCCTTCTTAGACTTAATCTTACGCATGTAGAATTCAAGCTCCTTGCCTTCCAGAATGTAACCGTCGGCTCTGCCGCATTGTCCAGGTCGGGAGGCCAAGCAAGCTGCAGAAATAAACATACAATTGTTGAATTGAGATCATTCTCAATAATAATAAACAGACTATTTGCTCAATGATAAATGATCAGAGTAACTATGACAAGCATGTCATACGGCAATGAGGCTCTTCAAAACGAATTACCTACTAATTTACCGTCGCTTTAATGTTATCATCATGTTGAACATGTTGAATTTAGAATGCTTGCTCATAATTCACTTCTCTTTGCAATGTAACATAAAGTCCACTTACCCAACAGGCGACCTGTCGTGAATTGCTCTTCAAGGGCTGGTTCTACTTTAGCGGTACGTTGCCTAACTTCATATTTCTTTTGGACTTTCTTGCTGCGCTTCTTGTTAAGGAGAGCTTCATCAGCTTCAGTCTAAAATTTAAAAAGTCACATTAGAGCTCAGAATATAACAACACAATCATAACTTGGTAAATAAATCAGATTTATAAAAAGGAAACTTAAATCATTGATATTTTCATATGACACGCAAGTTTTCTCATCATATGAAAGAAATGAGTGAATAGTAAAATTGTAGACTTACCAACTTAGCGCCCTTCTTGCGGCCCAATGGAGTAATGTAATGGCCCTCATACCACTGTCTGAACTTAGTGGCATCAATGACAACGATGGCGTTCTTTACCAAAGTCTTGGTACGCACCAATTCATTGTTACTGGCATTGTAGACAACATCGATGATACGAGCCTTGGCAGCAATACCTTCTGAACCCCAGGCGAAGTTGCCAGTGTCCAAACGCAATGCACGGTATTTCGTGTTGCCACCGCGAGTACGCACAAAGTGGACTCTGTGGGCTCCAAGTTTCGTGTTGGCGGCTGGGCGACCTAACTCGAACTTCCTCTTCTTGCGAAGGGGTTTCCTCTTACCGCCGGTGGCGCGTCTTTTATGCCAGTGATCCCGGCTGATACCTTAAAAACATTGCCCGAAATGAGTACAACATACGTACCAAAATCACAAACAATAGCTTGAATGTTATTAATTTGTATCAGAGCGCTGTGGAATGCATGTTTTTCTTCAGCACTAGTGTCGGATTCGGGATAATTAATCATCATGTACAAATACGAAGCATGTTTTGAACATCGTATCACCATCTTGGTTATGTTTGCAATATCACCAATTTAACACAAAATTAACAAAAATAGCCACTGATATCAATTAATATACAATCGCACTACACGTTTGTACTGTGTTTTTCACTGATTTGCAATATAAACGATGGATGATCGAAGATTTTCATAAAATCTCGGTTCCTCGCACTTACCCATTTTGCCTGAAATAAACTAAAGAGCGAAAGGAAGTCACTAACCGAACGTCTAACCAAGTCAACTTGTACCAACAGTGCTGCCAACCACTAATTATTCGTATACTAACAAAGTCCGCTGGTGCGCTGCTATCGACTAATAGTTTAGGAGGAAAATTTTTGAAACTTTGAAAATTATCTTAAAGTTTGAATTTGTAACCTCTCCTTCCACATTTATATTAGCAAATGAATTTGTTTTATTAAAATGTTGAAAGAAAAACTAATATATTTAACTGAATCGCTTTATTTTCAATGCTATTCCTACGCGTTTTAAAAATTTGTTTATGGTATCTTGATGATGAATATTTGAAAAATATATTGCTATATAGAAATTGAAATACATTACGCATGCTAAAGATAACTTAAATTTAAACAGTAACGCTAAATTTGTCTTCTTTGTAAGATTTCTCATTACATTCGTTTAATGTCTACTCTATATATCATTTTTTGATTATATTCGTTCATTATAATAAGATGTCACATTTGTTCCAAACGTTAAACATATATACCTTACAGTCTATCTTCGTGTGCAAACTCAGATAATACGTCTATGATATTATTAATAAAATCACAGAAAAATAATAGTGTATCCTATATACATAAAATTAATGTAATATCGGTAATAAAGATAATTCCTGCTCGTCCAAAATGAAGCCTCATACAATAAATATGAAAAAAAAAAGAAGAAAATTGTCAGCGAGCTTATGAAAAACAAAACGAAATATTGTAGCTTAATGGACAGAACAATCCTTGAGGCAGTGAATTTGCGAAGATTCATCGTTCGATTCGAGTTTAAAAATTTTCCTTCTTTACTTACGGTACTGACTGAGGGTTCACTAAAAAAGGATGCTTCTACTCTATTAATAAATGGGTATTTTCTTGGTGATAGTTTTCCTGCACATGTGGCAAATCTTTAAAGTGTCTGCGCATTTGGAGCATGTGCCATGTCCACAAAGGAAGACTACGTTGCGCTTACGTTCCATACATATACTGCACGCTGTGCTTTCCTCAATTTCAGCAATTTTGCATTCCAAGTATCTACAAAGCAACCAACAATTAAAATTCCGAATCTCTGTTATTACCTGAGCAATTTACCTCATTCTTTCTGCACTTGGTTGACGACTTTTAGCCGGAACAATGCGGCCATCTTTTGTCACGCGTTTAATTACAGGTGCACTACATTTTAAACATTTCTTCATTCTCGAAGAGCAGTCTTCACATGCTGGTTTATGATTGCACGGTTCTAAGCGTACATTTTCCTCGGATAATTCAGAACACACAAGGCATTCCACTGGTGTGCTTCGTACACTTACAATTTCATTTTGATATTGGTGATTTTTATGATTTGGTGAATTTTCCTGGGAGGAATTGCCAAGTTCAGCGTTCTTATCAGTCATGTCCGATTTTCGGCTACGTCGAGAATCTAAACAGAAAAAGAATACATTAATTATCAGGTAAATAAAAAATTGAGGTTAAGTGTATTACTTTTAGTATCCTCAATTTTAGCAACTATTGGACTATTTCGTGCGTTTTCAGTTAAATTATACCCGTCCATTGTGCGTTCGTTTAATGTGCTCGCTTGCATATCACCACTCACACTCTGCATCATCTGATTGCTATCCACAACAGGCTTGTAGCTCTTGAGTAACTCTTGTAAATTGCTATCTTGCAGCAGGCTCAGCGCTGGTTGACTTTTGGCGTTCAGCGCATCCAGATCGATTCCTTGCTGAATGAGAAAACACGCAATTGCGATCGCCTGCCCATGCTCGGCGACATGCGAGATGTTTTGATGGATGGCGAAGATGCATGGTGCTTCTTCGCGTCGAAGGAATGCATTGATTTGCGATCGTTTTTCGAGCACAAAGTGCAAAGCGGTGTTACCATCCTCATCCTTCACGTTAATGTTCGCCTTGAGCTTAATGAGCAACTCGATGACGCTGTAATGGCTCTGGCTGATTGCAAGAAACAGTGCCGATTGATTGCGATTGTTACGAAGGTCAATGTCGGCTTGGCCTTGGGTGACTAGAATATCCACGACCTCGACGTGGCCATTGAGAGCAGCCAAATGCAGAGCAGCGAATCCATCATCCTTCTTCACGTCGACGAGCTGTCTGGCTTGCGCTAATAACTTACTGGTAGCGAACGCTTTGCCTTTGAGTGCAGCCTGATGCAGGAGATTAAAACCGCGTTCGTTGCGTAGTGTAAAGTCGGTGCCTGGTGCGGCACACAATAATTCGATCACTTGGTGATTGTCTTTACCAATAGCGTCATGGAGTGCTGTATCCCCATAGCAATCGGTGCAATTCGGATCGGCACCAGCTGCTAGCAGAATTTGCACAGCTCGTGCTGGTTGTTTATGCGCAGCAATATGGAGTGCAGTGCAACCACCCTTATTCGCTGCATTGAGATTCGCCCCCGCTTTGATGAGTATGTCAAGTATGTCTGGCTGATTACCAAAAGCCGCATAGTGAAGGCATGTGTCACTGACGTTATCGCGTGCATTCACGTCCGCTCCAGCCAAAATTAATAAATTCACGATAGCAATGTGACCCTGATGCGAAGCAACTTGCAGGGCAGTTTTGCTGCCACTTCGCATATCCACCGCTTGGCGATTCGACTCCTCGAGTATCCGTCGCACAGTCTCGATTTGCCCTTGAGCAGCTGCCTTCACCAGTTGGTCGGCCGTTCCGCTATTTGAGTTCGTAGTGTTTGGTGGCCACAGCACTAAAATAGAGCGAGCAATTAGACTAAATTCCCCACATGTGCAATACGTATATATGCAAATGCGCTCTACTTACTCGACGGTTCCCTTCGTTGATTCTGTGATGCATGCATTGTGTTGTCCAACTCGGCAGCGCTGCCAGGCACAACTGACACGCAATATGGATTAAGCGTCCATGCCTGTCCGTCAATCTGCACGCGAAGATCACCATCCGAGTAGACTTTAATCACCTTTCCAAGTTTTCCCAGCGCATTTCGCATCACATCTATCCACTCGCCATGGCCGCGCTGCAGCTCCTTTACTTTGCTGGCGTCGTTTAGCACGCTGACGATATCGCCCACTGCAAAGCTGTTCACTTTGGCCAAACTGGCTGGATTGTAAGTCCAGCGATTGCATCCTTCAAACTGGACGCGAATATCACCCTTGTCCGTGACGCGATGGACGGTGCCAACTTTACCAATGCTTGCGGCCATGCGAGGATTCCATCCGCCATGTCGCAATTGCATAAACTTTAACTGCTCGACGCTGACCACAACTTGAACTTTGTCCCCGACGCAGAATGGCGGCGGACCCGAACGACTGGGTTGCGGTGTAGCTTGCTCGATAATTTGACCCAGAACGGGTAAATGATCCGGGTAATATGATCCACCGCTTCCGGCTTCCACATATTTAATATCGCAATTGCCTTTATGTCCCAAGCGGTAAACATTCGTCGACCCGGAAAACCACGCGACGTTTGCAACCGATCGACTTGATTCGTTATCCCATCCGCGGATATCCAAAACTTTACCGATTTTTCCATCGCCACCATCTTGATCACCCCATTCCCAGTTGTATCCTCTAACTACTTTGGCACCGGCAAATATGCCACGCAATTCTACTTTGCGCGAATGAACACGAAGAGATAATTCAGCTCTGCAAACAAAAACTCATCAATCAAATGCCTTAGTTGCATAAAGTGTGGTGTACTTACCCTAATGAAGACGCTAGATCAAAGCGTTGGAATGGATGATTGATATCATGTTTGTCATTATGATAACACACATAGCATAAGTCGTAATCAAAACACGTTGAACATTTATAGCGAATTCCCGAGATTCCTTCACTGTTGCAGCCATCACAGACAATGTTTGGATGCTTAACGCCTACTTGTGCGTTATCAATGACGCGTAAATCATACATGCCCAGATAGCCCACGCGATAGTTGGTACGTGTACCATTGTCCCATTGAACAACGACCGTTTTGTCCGGGGATGTTTTCGTTGCTACGTTGGATTTGCCAATCTCACATACAGTGCCCACATTGCCTTCGCCCCCATCTGTTACGGCCGCCAAAAAAGCAGAAGCAATGACTTGCAAAGTACACAAAGTTTTATATTTACCTTGATTGCCCCAACTCCAATCGGGCCCTCGCACGATACGGACGCCAGGATTCAGCATTTTTCTTGGCAACACCAACCACACTATCTCCCGATTATTACATATATTTCGTGTGCGATATATTCTTATACTATTGTTATATAAGTGTGCGTTCGGCTTTGTGCATTAATTACGTGTTAATTGATGCATTTTAGATAAATTTATATGGCGTCATTATAACACATCTTGCAAACGGTACCGGATACCACGACGCGTTCACGAATTTTACAACAAACGGATTGTACATATTTTGTTTTTGGCACTATTTGGCTGTGTTGAATTGTCGTTCCAGGATGTACTGTGCGTGATTCATTGTGAATAACCCAAGTATTACCCTGGTCTTCACTCACTACGCTAATGCCGTATCGGAAACATCATTAAGTATGGACAATCCCACCGTTTCGTATGCATGCTGATAAGATTGTTACAATAAACAAATTAATGATGTGATTTACGCTCACTTACCGCACGTCGAATTCTAATATAATTAGCAAGTGTATAACACTTGTTTATAATCGTTTACAATTTCTACTCACAAACACTACCACTACTTCTCCCAGTTCAACTAACTGAGTCCATAGACAAGTTGGCACAAACGACTACTCCATGGATTCATAGCAAGTGGCTCCTCCATGGTTTGTTCATGCACTAGAAGTATTCAAATGTTTAAAACTTTTGCAATCTAGCTTAAAATGAAAAGAAATTATCAAGTTGTATGAATTGGACGGTATGTTTAATTATATGGAATATGTGAATTTTATCACAATAGCCTAATTCACCTTATGGTATTGTAGTTTGTATAATTTAAAAAATCAGTTTTAAATCAGCGCATCGAAAACGCATAATCTCAATTGTACATACACAGAGGACACAGACAATTAATATATTAACTCTACGATTTAAATTATTAAGTTAAAAATACTTTTCTCTGCTATATACAAATAGTAACCAACTAGCTAAACTGTCCACTAGAATTTACAAAAACACGTACAATGCATCCCGTTAGTTCCCTGTGTCCCGCAAAATTTATTAAATCAGTCATATATATCATTAGCATTGCACAACAGACGGTTTGGAAATCACCACTTCATCATAAACAATAATAATTGGTCGCTCATTATGAGAACCGGCTCTAACCTCAATTTACATATAGGTCTGTTTCTTTTCCTTTTCACTATCAATTCATAATTTAGCTAAATGTAATATTATAAGTTTGCACACCCATCGGAGCGACGTCGATGCCGCTAAAATCTTTGAATGGATCATTAATCTTATCGAGACCGGTCAGCGTCGTTTGCTGAATAGTGCTAATATCTGCTACACTAAAGCCATGACGGAAATTGCATTTGGGGCATGTATAATTAAGATTTACATTGCACGAATAGCCCTGGCGATGGAGGACGAACAATGCATTGTTCGCTGGAAACTGCGTATAGACCGGATCGGGTTGGGTGCGCAACGTCACTAAATGCACGTCGCACGGTAATTCATCAGCGAATTGTAATGATGTGTCGTTCAATTCGATCGAATCCTCGAGAATGAATACGCCGAAGGGATAATTCAGGCCGTTCGATAAATGATTTGCATACAAACTAGGTCGGACAAATGTCTTGAGTGGCCCATCAGGCTTCACATCTGGCGTGTTGAAGTTCCGCATTGTTTCGTACTCGTCAAACCGGCCGCCGCCAGCGGACGCCGGCATAATCGCAGAATTAACATCTTCCAACAACAGCCAAAATTTATGCGAAGTTTTACGATTGTCGACGACCCCTTCGCCCATTCCGCGTGAGTCATCATAAAGCGTCCGCCTGTCGAGCATAACCTCAAGATAGCCCGGCTGCCAGGAAGCTGCACCCTGCGCATGATTCGTCAATAAACTAATGCGCAAGTTATCATCCTGGATAAAAGTTTGCGTTGTTATTGGGAAGTAATTGCCCTCGATACCAATGCGCTCAACTTTAATGCGACGTTGCATTGCAAAACCATTCGAATCCGTGTAGAATTCAGGCGGTTCGCCATTTTGTATCTCGGTTATTAGCCGCATAAACAGTTCAGTCTCACGGTTCTTGGGTGGATTCTCAAAGTCCACTTGGTTCTCTACATAGATCGCCTCGCTGAGTGCATCCACATGGAAGATGCGCACCGTGTGCACGAGAAATGGTCCGTAAATAACCGAAATGTCGCTTGAGACACTCCCCGAGGTGATGATAATGCTCATTTGTTCTTTGTATTGAAGCAAGACGTCCTTTTCGATGTCGTTTTCGCTCGGATCCGGCATGAAGAGATAGGCACCGGAGTGGAACTGGGCACTTCGATAGGCCGCAAATTGAATGCCGCACTGGACGACTTTTCGTGTCGCTTTGCGAGTGACAGACTTCATAAAACCCGTTATGCCGTTGAACAAGATGCGCAGCTTCGTATTCTCAAGTTGAATGTCACCACTCTGGGTGCTCTTCAGCTGGAATTTGGTCGGAAGGAACGGAATGCCTTCTTGGAATTCTTTGCGGTGGCATTTATTGCAATAAATTGTGGCCATCTTATGTTTGGTATTCTTTGCATGAATTAGGTTGAAGCTCACCACTGATAAGCTCGGAATGCGTGCAATAAAAACGAGTTCATATTCGTCGTCCGATATATGCTGCTTCGTATTACCCTCCGAACTATTCCAAACTGGATTCACTTGATACGCAACATCCTTTCCCTCATAATCCTGCACTTTAATGTTGTACATATTAATGCGCAAGCGTACAACTTGATGTTGCGCCTGTCCAAGCGAATTAAAAACAACAATTCTCCGACTCTTGCCCGGCTCCACGACGATAATGGTTTTCTTTGGCAGTTTCTCATACGCGTCACGCTCAAGATCACTCAGCAGCATGTTCCTATCCGTTTTAAGGTTATCTCCGTTGAAAATTAATGCCTGTAGCGCATTCTGCTGGATTTTCACCGTATCCCGAAGGCTTTCAAACAATTTCAGGCCGTAATCGCGCATCACGAATGATTTGCTCGTGCCGGTGATTGCATCGTGATGCTGAAATAGTCCCAAGTTGCGTCGTGCAAGAACTAATTTTTCATAGTCACGTTCCAACGTTTTCAAATACGGTAACTGTTTCTTTTGTCGCACGCCATTTATGGCCAGTGTATACAGAATTTCCGACGCTCTCAAAGAGTTTTCCAACTCCCGATCCAAAATTTTCATAAATGGTCGTGTGGTAAAATATCCTGACCAATACGCCGGTCTTCCTTCCGAGAAAATGTCCGAATACACGAAGAAATCGCCTTTCAGCGTTGGAAATTGCTTGGTACGGTCCAAGATGGAATTGAAATAATCGCGTGGAGTGCCGAAGGCAATCTCCGTCTTGTAAATGTGCTTATTGTCGTTAATATACTTGATAAGCTTCATGTAATTGTAATACTGTTGATCCCATTCCTCAATAACGTTGTAGCGGAAGTCATCACCTAATGGCATTAACACGACGTTGTGTGTGAACAGCGAACCAGTACGCGCGTACTGCTCGAGCAGCAATTCAGCCTTCTCCTTGACGTTGTACTCGCTGATGTTCTGCGCCTTGAGCGAGTACTCCGTAAATTCGCCTGGCACCTTGCGAAAATCGAAATTCAAACAAACGTACGGATGCGGGCCGCAACTATGTTTTATGGAATAAATATCAAAGGGCTGATTATGCGTTAGCATGCCGCCTCCGCTCGAATCGAAGGGCGCCCATGTCGGTTGCCACTTGAAATCGCCGAATTGTTTCCACGCCAGCCACTGCTTCCAGGCGTAGTGAATACGCTGAATGACGGTTCCTTCAATCCCGGACGATTGCAGCAAGTACGGCACAGTATTGCCATGCCCGAACGGATCGATGGACCATCCGGATTTCGGTTTAATGCCCAAATTCGCTATGATCCACTGATGCCCTACAAGCAAAACGTATCAGCAACCATACATACATACATATATGCAATTCGCCAACATAACACGACGCAACCATATATACACATATGCAACGCAACCCAACGTACCTTCAATCAACTGATCAATCATTGCGTACATGTGGGAGTTGGCCTCATCAGTCATCACCCAACCGCCGGTCGTGATTTCCAATCTTCCTGATTGCGCCAGCATGCGAAGTGCACGCTGCTTGCTCGGATGCGCCACTTCCCACCACGCGTTCAAAAACGCCACCTCCGACCAGATGAACGTCAGGTTTTTGTGCTGCTGCAATTTCGTCACCATATTCGACATGATCGGACGCGACTGATAGTGGAAGTAGTTCTCGAACGTTTTCAGCCATCCGGGATCGTTATGCGAATGCGGTACGATGATCACCTTCAGCGGCGGTCGATCCGCGTCCATTTTCTGCTTCTCGAAACGGTCCTCGAACTGCTTATCCCAATACTCCTTCATTTTCATCCAGCCGGGCTACGAGAAGCAATATCAAATTAGTTTCTGCGCACGTGAATGCAAGTTTTAATTAATTTTAGTTTTGTTTAGCAAACTGCTTGCATGCGCATAATGCAAACTCGCTTGTTGCGAGTAAATTACTTTACGTTGCAGTGCAGGTAACGTGCACTTTCAATGCATTTGCAGCGTGTGCGGTGAAAAATATCTGCATGAGTTGAACTCATTAGCTCGCTTTTCATCGATTCGAGACGGTGAAATTTCGAAAGGATACGCAAGGGGCGTGCAACATTTGCATTTTCCATTTGGACTCAACTCACTTGGAAATCGAAGTGTTTGAAAACCTCGACGGTATCAACGTCCGTGTCGGCGGCATCGAGCGCGGGGCATTGCTGCACCCGACCGCCCCCCGTCGTGCTGGCGTGCTCCTCATCGTCGCGACTATTGTTGTCGTCGTTGGCGGCGGCGGCGGCGCGGCCGACACTTATCAAAGCGTCGACGTTGCGTCGCTGCAGCGCGTCGCCGCTCGCCGATGAATTGCCGCCCCCGTTGGCGTAGTACAGACAGAGGAGCACCGTGAGTGCGATGGCGCACATCGCGAACACCTTCGGCGATATCCTGCGGTGCAGTTTTACGCCCATCTTGTTAAAATGTCGGCTGTCGTCCTTCCTTGCTTCCTTCGTCGAAGCGCGCAGAGCGATCTCAAAACAGTTGCTTCAGGCGTTGCTTCATCCACGGCATCATTACGACTGCATCTGCAAGCGACAAAGACGAGAGAAGCAATAAATCGTGTGCATACATAAATGGCGGATGACAATCCTGCGGCACGCATGTTATGCGATAAATGCAGTTAATTGGGGGACGCGCGCGCGCTCGCTGCTTTTACGTGGAATTGTTTTTAATTAGGAAATTCGCCGACAGCCATGTCGCGCGCGCATGCGCAAAATTTATGACGCGCCAAAAATTCGAATGAAGAAAAAAAGTTCCCTGCTCGCCGCTAGCGAGCGCTGGCTGTTGTAATTTACGTTGACAGTAATTGCAAACGCGATTTAGGAAGCTTTTTGTTTACATACAATTCCAAACGCTCTTAAACCTTTGACGCATGCGCTGCAACAAATTGTACAAAATATCAGCTAGTCACGATGTTGCTCCAATTTGCGCGTCGAAACGAGAACGACCGTTATGAAAATCTTTGAAAACTTTCACTTTCCCGTCATTATAACCAACTTCTACGCATATGTGATGCATAATTATGCGTACTGCGTATCGATTTTTTTTTCTCCTTCCGTAATTGAACAAGTATGAATTTTCACAGAATTCAGTTTTCACTTTTGTTTATAAGTTCGAACAATGCCGAGCAACAAATGAGGCGTGAGTGAAACTTTACAATTAACCAATTATTTTTATATGCGCTAAAAGCAATTAATTACCAAACAAGTTTAACTCTACCTAACCTAAATGTTCTCTATTTATGTAGTTAGCATCCCGTTAAAAGTCGAAGAAACCTGCAATTTTTTTGTGTATGCGCGCGCAACAAAACCGCTTTTTTATGGCGTGCGCATGCGCTATTTAATGTAAACACTAACCTAGTTTATGCATGCTTTTCGTTGCCGCCTTTGTTCTTGGCCGCACGCGCAAAGGAACAAGAAAAGCACGCAATCGACGTGAAAAGTCAAACACTGCGTGGGCGTCACGTGTGTGAAAAAAGCGCACGACTGCGCGTGTGTATTGAATATCCAAATGAGACAACCGTAATGCGCCATGTAAACGGGCATTTCCTCCTCGTGTGTACGCAATTATTTATGCCAAACAGCATGAAAAGAATCGGATGATTTTACAATGCTCCACTCAACACACAAGCAGCTTATTCTCTCTCCCTCTCCCTCCCTCTCTCTTTCTCTATTCTCCCCTAGTTATTGTGCTCGTTCTATTCGAATCAATCGGGAATATTCGCGAACATTCAACAATGCACGCTTTGAGCAGCACTCGCTCATAGCAGCACTAAATCGACATTAATAAACCGGATGTGATCGTTTACTCTTTGAGTTCTTCCCGTACATTGAGTGCCCCCGAAAGTGAGAAGTTAATGGAGGTTAGGTTATATTTAGCTCGTAATTTCAAAATCAATCATTCACAAGCGCATTGCTTTCGAGTGCCGGCCGAATAAAATAAAATTTTCATTTGAAATTGTATCGCATGAATGGAAGTCGCCATTAATTGCAACAATCAACGTAGATAAATGAGTGTTCATTGGATAAACGAGCCAATATTGATGCCAATTGTTAGTTGCACCGTGCCGCACCGCCTGCCATTTATTATTGATGCAGGCCTTGCACGAGACGAAATTGCTTGTGTTAATAATTAATTCAAAATAACAGAAACCTTGACCAACGTTTTGCGGGTTTTTTCCCGCTTTGCTTATGTAATAATTTTAGTTACCTACAGGAAACAAACAAACACGTGTGTTATAATAGTAATTAAACATATGCGCATGCGCAGAATGTGTAATTATATGCGCATGCGCAACACATGGCTGCACGGCTTACGGATGTGTTTCTGTAATTAACCAATTTGCTAATCATTCACTCAGCACTCACTGACTCGCTCACTAACCCAATGTTTGTTATAACGATCGTGCAAATGAGCGAAACATGCGCAAGTAATTGATGGTAATCTTTCGCAGTTGCTCCAATTTATCACTGCGCATGTATTGATAAGTTTGCGAATTGCGCATGCGCTCAATACGTATTCATTGTTCCATTCATGGACGCGCACGTAAAATATGCACATAAATAATATTGGAGCATATCTTATTAAAATATCACACCGGGTATTGTATCTATCTGGTTATTCATTCGTTCACTCGTTCGTTGGTTGCTTTCAGAGGCATTCGTTGTGCGCTGATATTTACATTTAAATTTATATTAAAGTAAACACAAATCTCTTCTCTTGATTTATGTTTCCTTTTCTTAGATTAGTTTCTTACTTATATGGCTTATGATTTGAAGTATAAACTAAAACATCAGTTGTTATTTTAAATAAGCTCGGGGGGGATTTTATTTAAATCTTTTAATCCAGCCGTATAATCGAAATGGTTTTCCGGTTTGGAAGGTTATGGTTGATGATATTTTAAGAAATAAATATTAAATTAGATTTCAGGTTTTATTTAAAAAATCTTATTGTTAAATGAGGAATAAAAGTTTTGGGTAATGATTTCTTAAAAATGAAATTACCGTATTTCCCGGATGAAAAGACGCATGTCAAGTTTTAAAACGATTTTTGGGAAAATGCATTAATTAAGTAATTTTCAGATTATAATTTTCGTTTGTTGAGAATATAATTCATATTAGGAATATTGAGTTATATACAAAGAATATAAGTAAATTAGTAATTTCCAGAGAATTTCAACTATTTACGAGATGAATTTAAAGGTGATTTATTGAGTAGGCGATGTCTTAAAGTTTAATTTTTAGGTAAGACGCTAAATTCCAGTTTTCTAGGTAAAAATTCGCTTTCTACAGCGACATAGAGCTAATTGCAGTTAATATTACTTAATAACCAATATCGATTTAACTACTTTTGTTGTAAATTAAAAATGTCTTTTCCTTGTATTCTTAAATTTTCGTGTAAATTATTTTCACTAATCGATCTTAAATATGTATCACACTCTGACGCACAGTAAATATATAAGAACTTTTAGTAAAATGTATTTATAAGTTACATTTAAACCGTAATATCTTATTAATTCTTAACATAAGTCATACTAATCATATCAATACCTAAATAACGAGTATACGACTTATCAAATGCATTTACTGACGATTAAACACTACGATTTAATGTTTGGAACATACGATTTATGTTTCTAGATTTATGTTTCTAGATCTTCTTTATTACTTCAGAAAACACGACATTTATTTTGTCTAAGATAAAAATTGTCTTGGCTGAACTTTAGCGATTTTAATTGGTATTCAAGCTTCAAACGCTTTCAATAATTAGGAGGTAAATTCCTATGTGAATCAATAGAAAATCTGGAGAGCCTAGTGCTAATGCTATTGGGAATTAAAGCTATATTAGGCATATAAAGACAACGCAAATACAGTGGTACCTCAATATACGAGTGACCCAACTTACGAGGTTTTCGAGATACGA
>JARJDV010010044.1:0-23595 GCA_030264675.1 Anaulacaspis nigra
GTTATTGAAATATTAAGGTTTGTCCAAAATATGCCATTTGGAACCAGTGTGCACTGTCTTGCTTTCGTCTCTGAAACGATCAGTGACATAATTGCGAAAATAATCAATTTATTTTAGTTCTAAGGCTTGTTAAAATGCATTTTGATGCGTAGAGAAATTCGATTAATATAGGTTTATTTTGCAGATTGCCTCTATCTTCAATTGTATCGTGACTCCAAGGATCGCTATAAGCAGGGCCATACTAAGGCGTCACTCTCATTGCAACATTTCCTCGGCCTTGAGACCGGATTCACACTAGACAAGGAATCCAACACAGTCGCTATACTGTGCCAGGATGTTGTTGTTGTTCTCGCGTTCGATAATCGAGAAAGGTTGATGCACTGGCAGGTAAAACTAAGCACGCACTTGGGTGATGGCCCACAGTTTCTAGTCCTGCTCAGCTCAGCGCCTTCAAAAGCGCGCATCCAGCCAGGCCCCGCAAAGCTACACGTGCAGGAAAAAGGATTTTGTCTTAGCGTGGGGGTACCACCGAGACTAGTGGGTCACTGGCTTATATCGAATCTACGTCGCTACGGCGTCGTTGAAGGTCGCTTTTGCTTTGAAGGTGGCTCAAGATGTGGAAAAGGCGAAGGCCTGCATGTGCTTGTAACTGACCAGGGTGAAGAAATCAGTAGTACGCTTAAGCTAGCATCCACGGGTCAGCTACTAGCCTCACGAAGACGGCCAGTATCGCGAAACATGTCTGGTATGCACATGCATTCTGATATTTGATAGATTATTTCTCACTTGTTGATTTTATTTTCAGTTATGGACAGTCCACGTCGACCGATTTTACGTTCTGAGATGCGGAATCCGGACATTACTGATCCGTCGCTTTTGTCGCGCGTTGATTCACCTTTCACTGATATGGACAGTAATTACGGATGCGGAGATGTTGGCTCGACGGACGGTTGGAATGGCCCTCCGATTGAGAGGTGCATGAGTTGCATCAGTAAACTGGGTGCCATGTCACGATCTTCTACTGCAACAATAACACCAGGCGTTGGAGTACCGACTTTCTGGGAGCATACTTGTGACCGACACTCGATTAGCAGTGGCTCAGATAGCTCTGGTTGGAGCCAGACGGTAACGCGCCCACCCGCGCGTCCTCCTAAACCAACACGATCACCCGTAAAAGCGGCAGGACCGCTTCTCTCGTTCGACAACTACGATGTACCAAACTTTCCATATCCAGTGCAGGAGCAAAACAAGACTAAAGAGCACTACGACACACCAAGAAAAATTAAAGAGTGCTTAGCGGATGCTGTTCGAAAGCCGTGCGGCTGCGTCTATAAACTACCTCCGCCGGAGCCGGAGCGCCCATGTTACTGCCAAAGATTTTTGTCTTGCTGGGGCCAACAGGATGATATAAATGCATTATATGCCACAGTCGATCTAACTAAAAAGTGCAATCGTACAGCGAATTATGCAAATCTGCCAATCGGGTCGTTTGCACCTGCTCCACAGCAACAGCAACAGCTACAAGGCATGTCAGCACAGCCACCACACCAATGTCATAATTATGCCAACATGGAATTCGCACAATCTCTACAACATTACGAAAACGCAAAGCAAGTTGTACAGAAGGCAGGTCTATGCACGAGATGCGGACATACTCAAGATGATTACTTGTTGATGCAGCCAGCCAGCCAACAGCCTCACCCAGGTTATTTGCCTATGCTGCCGCCTGCTAAGCAACGCTTAGGCAAAATGCTTTCAAACAGCAATCCCAACTTGTCGAAGCCTGGTGGAGCTGCGATGTTGCAAAGCCAATCGAATATTTACCAAAGAAAACAAGTTCTCGACAGCACAGATAATTTGCCTGAACGTCGTAAACGTTCTAATTCTGCAGATTCTTCCAGCCGCGCCGAGGAAACTGAACCAGGGCCAGAACCGTCTTCATCAACGTCAATTTGCAACTGTAACCAAGCAGTACGTCGTGCATCTTTAATACCCACAAAAGCAAATAGAGATTCATCCAGTTCTAATGATTCTGGCGTTTTTGAATTACCACGGAAAATATCGATCCCCCCCGTTACTTCAGCCACCCTTCCACGCCGCTCAAAATCTTCGGATCCATTGAAAGACATAAGTTTTAATTTTCAAAAAGGCGAAGGCAAAAGTGCTAGCGCAGAAGCAGAGGTGCCCGTTTGTCCTCCTAGTTCAACCAGCAGCGGTACTTCTGATATGTCTGATTATTTCGAGACACTATCGTTGTCCTCTCACAGTTCTTCGGATGCACCGCCTCCGTCGTGTACTCTGCGTCCTCGCTCAGGCAATGAGTATCTTAGTTTGCAGCGACTGATTACGCCCGTTCAGGAAGAACGCATTAACTAGTCTATCTAGCTGTTTCATAAAAAATAATACCTAAGGAAGCTGTCGATGTGACATTGAAGGAATTATTATACATATAAAACATAAAAATATGAATAGCACAAATAAGTACTCTTACTATTCTAAATGTAAGTTATTCCCTATGTGTACATGTATAAAGCAACCACCTAATATTAAATTATTATCATGCCGAAACTGGAAATAAAATATTAATAAATAATAAAACTATAAAATGAATACTGTCATGTTGAAAGTGTTGAAAAGTTTGTTTTAGGTAGGCAATTTCGTTTGATTGGAGTTCGTAAATTTCGCATAGCTTGAAAAGAAAATCTGAGCAAGGATACCATAAAAACGAATTGTTTTGCAGTATAATGCCAAATACACACAAAACTTAGATCTTTTTGAATTGCACATATAATTTGTATTTCTTAGTGTTACAATTTATAATTACAGTACTACTACAAATTTATGTAATATATTGGCAATTTTGATATTACTTCATGGAAATCGCCAAGAGTATACGGTAATCATTACGGAAGTGTTGTGTTTTGTCATTCTTTATCCAGAGCAGCCTCGACAACCACAATGGAAACACCTAGCAATACGGAACTAAACACTAAAATTAAATACTAATTATAATTATATCAAGTTCCGAAGGCCCTGATTTTATTTTAAACCTCATCTAGTTTTGCCATAGGTACTCTGCAAATACACTTTGAAGTAAATGCACTGTCCTTTGATTGAATACATCTTAAGCAGCATAAATGCTCATATCCAGGTTTTCTCCATTTAGCAATTAAATTTCCATCCACAATTTTTTCACTTATACAAAAATTATATACCTCGTTGCTAATGGCTTTTTGTCGGAAAAATTGGTTATATATATATCTAGACTTCTGATAGTGAATTTTGAAAATTAGCCATAGAGATTCCTGCCTGCGCCTGCCTTCGTGTGACTCCTTCTCGGCTGTGAAAACTAGTTAACATTTAATAAATACAGTGTGAGGATTTACCTGAACGCATTCGCTTATGTTTCCAGCATAGACACCCGGCAGCGTAAGCAAGTGCCAATTCCAAGCCGTTCACTGTGGATTCGAACTGGAGGCGCGCACGTATGCAACGCTCATTATGCATTAGTGTGTCAGCACAGGTATACCCAGCGCGCTCGCTGCCGACCGTTACATCATCTAGCTGACATTTATGGCCGTTTCAAGTTTCCTATGTCCCGTTTATCTTGGTCCACCCTGTATATGTTTTTGATTGGTTCTGATTTCAATTAATATATAGCAAAATTTGAATTTTGAAATTTGCTACGGTAGTTTTTTACATATAACGATTTAAAAAAATAGGCGTTTTGGACCAGTGTGCAATGCTCATGTTTCACAACTTCTTGGTTGTCTGTAATTATATTGCATGATCGATTATAGGGAGAGAATACAGCTGGCTCCTGTTCGGTGGGTCGTTCGCTCGTAATAATAATTCATGCTATGCGATACCGCGCGGGGAGAATAGGTCATCATCGCATTTTGATGCGTTCAATTTACGCTCCAGAGAGGACTGTTAATTTCGCGTAATTGGTGTTTTGTCAATTTTGCGCAAATCGTATCGCGTTACGACATGCACTTCGCTGACCGCTCCAAATCACATGTGACTTGACCTTGCCGTGCTTCGGCTCGTCTGAAGTTATTAAATTTGCGCGGGTTGATGATCGCATGCCAAAACGGATTGCGTGCCGGCTGGTGGCGGCAGTAGAAAAGTTCGGACAGCACGTGCGGGTGGCTGTGCGCGCCTAACCACTTGTTGCGCGTTGTTAGCTTAATATCCGGCGCCGATCGGGCGTCTCTAGTCCCCCACCCCCGCACCCTCATCCTCTTTCTTCTCCGCTACAGCGCGCTGCACTCGTTTACTTTTAAGCACACTTCAGGCGCGCCGGTGCTAACGCGTCTTGTTGTTGGCGAGAGTGCGCACATGAGAAGAGCCTGTTTGCATTTTATTCGTGTCTTGTATGCGTGCGATTCCCTGCGCGGTGTCAATTTGTATTGTTCGATTGAAAGGTTGGAGATGAAGACTAAGTGCTCCGCTTCCATGAAGCGCAACCATGAATTATGCATGCGATGCGCACATTGTAGTTGGAATTAATAATGCTGCTGCATACAACGTGCAAATTTCATTTCATGCGGTATTAACAATTATCAAAAAAAAACTCGTCAGGTGCGCACACATCTCGGTCCGATGATAAACAAGCATGCTGCAACCATAGAAGCAATTCCTTGGCGTATTCATTAATGCGTCGATTTTTTTATGATCATGAATACGTGAGCTGTTATCGTCCACCGAGCCGCGGGAAATGAGACGAGCAAACCGAAAGTGGGGCGGCACAGCAAGAACGAACGACCCCATAATAAAAACGCGCGAAATAAAATAGCTGGCAAATAATTACGCGGCGCTGCCGGCGGTGGCGGCTATGCGAGAACACACCTGAGTGCTTGCATGTTGCACTCGCTTGCACTTGGTTTATTTACTCGTTTGTGTAATCATTGGCTTTGAGGAACAGATTCGATTTCAGGCGTCCAGCAATGTGCTCTGCAACATGAAATATCATTTGGGCGAGCGCGCGTAAAACCGAAAGAGTTGGCTGGCTCATTAAACAGGGATTTGTGTTTTATGTTTTTTCGGAACGCGCGTCGAGGCCTAATCTCACGTTGTCGTTATTTTATTAGCTGCTACGTTTCTATTGATACCCGCTGATTATCGCATCGCAACGGTGGCGTTTTATGGGCGCCCTCTTCCTTCCTCCCGCACATATTTTAAAACTGTTTACCGCACTTTTCTTTTGCCCCCACGAACCGAATGTCTACAATAAATAGTCAGACGTCGAGACAACGTATGCCACTTGTTATTGATTATTCAAACAAAATTTGTTGCAAGATGGCACGGGCAAGTGTGGTGAAACTGTTCGCATTAGGAGCCAGATTCGGCACTCGGCGCGGTTGGAGCTGAAGCAAAATATGTGTATTTTTTTTGTGCGCGTATATATATATTCGAATGCGTAAGGCGCACACCTACGTCACTACGAGCGTGTAATGTTATAATTATACCACCGCTCACCCACGGCGTGTCCGGCGTACGCGAGAAGAACGTGAGTGCGACTCCTGATGTTTTGCGTTCCTGCCTGTTTTTATTGTACCTCGCCTGCACACATTTTACGAGAGATTTGCAGCGGCGGCAGCAACGGCGATGTGCTTAAAAGCACTCGGATGACCGCCCGCCGTTACAGCGTGCTAAATGGACTGGCACCACCGCGATGCATATCGTCTTCGCGAAGCACGTGCGAGTAGTGCAAATAAAGTTTTGATATCTCGAGCGAAAATCAATTAATGCTGCCGCGACGATACGCAACTACCCGCTAACTGTAATTTATAATGCGACAACGTTTTTGCCTAGTGTGAAATTGAAATATGCGAGCCGCAGGAGAAGTTTGTTGAGGTCCTTCGGCCACATGCGCTTGGAAATGTGGCGGGCGCGCGAACGCACCAGCGATAAGGAGAAAATAGTTGCCGTCGTGCCACGCGCGCTTCTACTTTGTTATGAATCCGCGCAACGCAGAATTTATTGCGCGTCGTTCATCTTCGCAGGAGGAGCGTGTAATTGTTACACTTTTTGCATCACTTGGATTGGTTTTGTTGCGGAGCTTGAGGAACCAACGGTACCGGTATCAGGAGCCACTGCTCCTTTGAGGATGATAGTATATTGAAGCGTTACGCGACCCGCCAAGGGTTCGACGTTCGACAGACTCATGCATACGAATTGCCCATAATTGCGCATATATTTCGCTGGCGGGAGCCGCACTGTCATATCTTCCCGCCTCATACTGGACATAATTCATTACGGTTTACGCGCAAGAGATTTTCGATTCACTCTTGTTTCCTTCCTGCTTCCATTCATTATTATAATTCGTAACGTGCGAAGTTTATCATTTCTGTCGTCCTAATCGAATTCGCTGTACTCGGTAGAGCGCATCGAATTCGCTGTACTCGGTAGATTTATTCAATCTGAGTAATTTCTGTTTAATACACAGCGCGATTTATTTTCGAATTAAAGGCGACTCATTAAACTGAAACGCTTCAACAAAACAAACAGACTTACATGGAAATCGCAATCAGTTAATTGCTTATGTAATGCACGCGTTTAAATGGCCACGGCCGACGTGGCACGTTTTGACATGAAAGAGGTGCGCGGCCATGACCCGGCATCAAGTACGCGCATTACTTACCGAACAATGGCATAAACAATAAAATGTTGCGGCGCATGTAAATGAGCAGCGGTACATCGCGATGTACCGCGATGCGCGCCCGATTTATAAATAAATAAACACATGTACGGCGGCGTTCACGCAATCGACACCGAATGTAATTTAGCCACATGCCAGCCGTTCATGTTGTATGTGGGAGGGGGAGAATTACCCACTTAGAACTTAATGCATCTTGCACAGCTGCCGATGCTTGTGAGCAACAAAATGGCCAATGAATTTATTTCCAAGCTCTAGCAATGACTTCGCGTTGTTGAAATGCGAAATGCGACTTTTTGACAGCATCAGGAAAGAAATCATACTCGTTGTGTGCTTGTCTTTTTGGATAGTAAAAGGGTTGTTAAGTTGGTCGCGCGCTCCACTCCTTCTTTGCGTGGCCGCAAAAAGCACATGAAGTTTGCACGCCGCAGCCAGCCATCCAATATGTTGCATTCGGGGCATGCAATTAATTGAAACGCGCTGGTGGCCGTGCTGGTGCGGTTCTATGGACGTCACAATCACCATCCTTCTTGCGGATGCGTACCGCGCAAATATATTGCAATGCGGTCGTGCGCATTTTGTGCGCTCGTGTTGTCGTCGGGGTAGTTTTTCATTAAGTTGCTTGGTCCTTTGGCCACCAGCGCTGCATCGTTGAGTGACCAGCCATATGTTACGCACGCGACGCGCCAGCGGGACACGTGATGATGACATTTGCTTTGAGTTGAGTGCCACTTTTTGGATCGTATTGTTATAATAAACCGATTTAGATCAGCGCAAGAAAGACGAGCGTACGGACGGACGGACGGCAAGAGAACGTAATTTACGAGCGCGGGCGTAATGCAGTCGAGCCGCAAGGGATGCTATGTAAACATTTGTACAAGTTAGTATGCAATCGTGACAACGTTATTAATTACACGGACGTGCGGCATTGTTTTCTCGTTTGATTTCTTTTGCGCGCGTCGCTCGCTAGTTTATCGGCGAACGGGGCGAACGTTTTTGTATTCTCGGGAGGGCGTTTGATCACCCTGTGTGTGCGCGCAAAAGCGCCGCGGCTGAAAATATCGGGACACACCGGGGCCGGGGATGTTTTGAATGCGTCGCGCGCTCGCTTACGAAACCGTCGAATGGGGACCCGTAAATCTGGTCGAGGTGCCCGTTTTTTGATGTATCCCTTAACCGGCGGCGTACGCTTTCTCGTCTGGTGGTTGCTGTTATCGCTGCCGCTGCCGCCACCATGCATTGTATATGCACGCGATGTAGATTATATGCGGGCGTATGTGTAAAAGGATATTAGAGCGACGCCTAGTATATAAAGCGGGCGAGCGTCGGCGCTGGGGGCGGCCGGGAGTCCTCGACACGTGAGTAACGAATGGTCGACCACATTGGGACAAGAGTCACTAGGAATGGAATAAGCTGGTTGTGGCAGTTGTGCCGCCGCCGGCGGACATGTTCCGCCACTACACAGCCAGCAGGCAAAGGTGCGATTTTCTCCAATTCAGCTTCGTCAATTCGAGCAAGCATGCAACAAAGTCGCAGTCACTGCCGCTGATGCCGAAGCCGAAGATGCCTTCAAGATGCGCAATTGCCGTGTAAGACCTTTTCGCAGCACGACCATCCAACATGTCCGCTATAAACAAACCGATATGAGCGAGCGAATCTTCACCCGCCGCACGCGCCCCCATTCTTAAATGCTGCGCAAGACAAAACACACACCAACTAGCGAATTAATATTTGCGTGCGCATCGAATATAAACACAAATTTTAATTGACAAACACGAGAATCATTCATCGATTGCCGATGACGCGTTTCCCAGCGCGCCGATAAGTACTCACCATGTTAATTGATTCATGCGCACCGTCGAAGTGCAATTTAAACAAAGCGGAGACTGCGGCAATGGTCGCGGTGACGTCGACGGCGGCAGCATGCTCGCTGTTATGCGATTATGTAATACGAGTCGCCCTGCGGGAAAGTGCATGTCTCAGCATCCTTCCCTCGAGTTTGCGCGCACCGCAGCAGTACGAATCGCATTTCTTGCATTTTCCGTCCGACTCAAAGTGCATATTTTACGTGACCGAGCGACCTTGGCGTGTTGGATATTAAAACTTTTCGCGGCTGCTCAAACATTGTTCCTGTCTCCGGAAATGGCTTCCTACTCTGTTTACAACACAGTCTGCGAAAGTTGAGACTGGCTGTGCGCCCTGCCCTGGTGTACGTACTTTAATCAGCATATGTGTCGTTAATAAATAAGCTGCTCTGTGTTCGAGTATTCAACATCAAATTACGCGTCCAGTCGACACGTTCTAATTTGATTATGCGTCTTTCAGTGCGTCAATATATTCAATGTATGCGGCACGCTGAGATGAAATTATGAAGTCATAGCAACCAACAAGCGCTTAAGACGACGCGCACAATTGCATAATGTACAACTGCAATAGATTGGATATCAGAGCCTGCCGTGTGTACCGCCTGTCTGCGTCAGCGCGGGGCGGTTGTAGCTGCATGCATGTAATATCCTGTAAGCGTCGTCAACGTCCTTGGCGTCAGCGTCGCAGTCGGCTTTGTTTCGACCCCGTATGAATGCAACGATTTTGTCATCGTCGCTGAATGCAGCGCGCGCCGCCGAGGATTTCGCTGCCACTTCGTTAATTGATATTTGATTATAATCTTAATGCGGCTCAGTCACCGGCTGATTAAGTTTCCGACGTGGGGTGGCGGCCGTATAATTTCACTGACAATGAGATTACGTAATATAATGATTATCATACCTTTACGCGCCGCTACCGCCGCCGCCGCAAATTGAGCGCCCGAATAAGCGCGCGTAATTGCGCCCCGCATGCTGCCGCCAACGTCTAAGTCAATTTATTGGGTGTCGATCGTCGCGTTTATTCGCGTACGCGCTCCAAACTTGGCGATAATTTCCTTGTAATTAATGTAACCCGCACGTGCACACGCTTGTCACCAGGGTGATTGCTACCGCTCTTCATTCGGCTGACTTTAATTTTGCAATATCGACTAAGTGAGTACGCGCTGCGTTTTACGCTCCAACCGCAATTTCCCAATATTCGCGGAATTGCTATACTATCATCCGTTCTATGAAGTTGGATATAAAAATAGCAAACGCAACAATGTCGACTTGTTAACTTGCGTCGAGAAAATATAATTTCATTCTTACAAGCGGCGCGCGGCGGTAACCTAGGGAATTTCCACGTTGATGCAGACTTTAATTTATTCAATCCCATTGGGAGTGTGACATGCATCTTGTTATGTTGGGGAAGAAAATGCATAAGGGAAGTTCCGCGAACATCACAATGGTGAATGCTATCGCGTTGCTCTGCTCACTCGCTACAACGCAGCGGCAGAATATTTTAATTGAAAAGGTGTTAATGCCGCCTCCACACACACACGTGGATTTGATGAATATTTTTAATTATTGATTGCGCATTCGAAGCGGCCGGCACCCAACGGTAATTAAAAATTAAATTAAATTGTGCGCGCACACAAGCAGCCGCAAGATAATCGAACGGAGCACATTCGTAACTGATTTGTCGTGCGTCCCTTGCGCGCCACCGAGTGTTCTGTTAATTGTAATCAATTTTTAACGTAGATTTCCGCTTAATTTGCAGAACGAACATGAGTGTCCTCGAGAAATTCCAGTTGAGCATCTCGAAGCGCGAGCTGTACACCAAAGACAGTCCACTGGTGCCCCGTCTTCTCAACCTCATGGCCACCGAGACGATTCTACACGTTTGTGAGTATTAATTCTTTTCTTCGCCGATTATCCACTGACACATACAGCACATGCTTGTTTCTTCTCGCGGGGGGCTGGCTGCTTTACTCCAAAATTTATTGCCGCCACACGCGTGTCTGCCTCACCGTCGGACTGATTTATATAGCGCGTTGCCGTTTATCATTCGCGGAATCGTCGCCCGCCCCTCGCACGCCGCGTTATCCAAACGTGCGCGCTTCACGTTTGAATTTGGCATTGACGAGAAGTTCCAACCGCCACGATGCGTGCGTGCATTCATGATGACGATGACCATCGCTCGACGGCCATTTGCTGGATATTGTTTGTTTGTTGATTGTTTGATGATTGACAAACAATGTCCGTTCATTGTTCGTGTGCGCGTTCGCCATCGAATTATAAGGGTTGACGAGCAACTTAATTACACGTAATCATACGCGATCAGCATGAGTCGCTGATTGAAATGCGATGTGACATCGGGACGAATATATTTATTGTCGTGAGGCACTCGTCTAACGCGTCAAACTCGAACACAACAAGATGCATGCAAAGCGCGAGGGCGATGTGTGAAAAGTGCGAGGGTGTGAAATAGCTTGTGCAGGGTCGCTCGTTACGGGCATATGTGCTTTGCGTTTAGGTTTTGTTCAATTCGTAACTCAATTTGTACGTGTTATCGCCGTAATTTTATGCAACGATACGTACATATCACTTGAATGATTACAACACGCTCTGCCGACAACGCAACGCGTTATAGGGTGTTTGCAGAAGAGTGGAGGCAGTCTGCCGCCGCCGCAAGCAGCACGTTTTACCCTGCTTCGCAGTCAGAGCGTAAGATCCTAATTAAACGAGCTGGTTCGCCGCAATGAATTTCGGCAGTTTGCGCTGACCAAGACGATGTCATTCGCAAGTGCTAAAACTAGTTTCACGCCATGCGAATTCAAATTTTATTCGCATTCATTGTGTTATGTCTATTTTCTTTTCTTGTGCTCTTATAGCAAAACGCGTGTGCCGTGCAAACCTTGAACGTGGCGCGAAATTCTATTTTCCATAATGTAGTTTCTTCGTGACGTTCATCAGCATAAATCATTTACGTACCAATTTCGTTCAATACTTTTCAATTACCCCACATCGCAATAAATCTCGAAACGATAAAAATTGTATTGAATTTATCAGCATATTGATGACGATATAGAAAACTGATCTGTTTCATTAGGCTTCTTACAATGCTAGAATAAATAAAGAAATTATTGCTTTTTGATTATTTACTTTTTCTACTATTATGGATTGCATAACAAATTTCCATTAACTGAAATCGGTAATATAAATGAGTATATTTAATGCCCACAATCATTTACCAAACTAAACGTGCCCGAACGAAGGTACGTACTAGGCGTTACGAATGCTGTTTACCATTTCAACACATAAGTCATTTTTCACAGTCAGACTTGTTCGGTGGTCAGGTCGCGTGCCGCGCGGTCGAAAGCATCAGTGCCGCACGCCTTCATTTACATTTCTATTTGATTTCATTCATATTCCATCAAGCTTGCGCGGCCCGCTTCGTTTTGTTGTTGTTATTGTTGTTGTTATTAACGTCTGTACATACGACAGCGTATGTACGACGCTGCCACCGCCAGTACCACCACCATCCACCCTCCTTCGCGGACGCTGACACCCGAAGAACGCGCGATTATGCTTCGCATTCTTGTGTTTCATTGTGCGCGAGACACGTCCATCGCAGTTTGATTGATGTGACCGGAATTACCATATTTGATATTATTTTCAACCAAATTAACATACCGAATGCTAGTTAAGCGAGCTGTCGATTTAATGCGCAATGCTTGCTTTGTCCGCCTGAATTTAAATAAGAAATTACGTTTCACCCAAGCAGGCCGGCAGACTCGTGCTATTTTATATATACTCCCCTAATTTTTGTCATACGTGAATTGCCTTCTGAACGATTTAACGTTTCGTTGTTCTGATCTCAATTTAGACCAAGCAAAATAACTTTATTATAGGAACACAATTATTAGTAACTATGTGATATAGTTTTAGGGGTTGCAAAAACAGCTCAGCCAATTTGGATTGATATGTTGGGCATTTTAGTGGTAGTAATGCCGAAGCGGATTTTGGAAAAAAATAATAATTACATTCATGTATTTCAATTATTCACCCGTAACCGAATATTGAATATTTCATTCGTACAAATTTGACTATTTTATTATTAATCAATTACAACTAACAGGTAGTTTTAAATTGATTTGTAATTGGAAGAGTTTTGATAGTGGTTTTTGATTTGACATTTTTGAAAATACGTTAACTCCGGGGAGTGACTGCGATTGCACATAAATAATTTTTCAGAATACAATTCCAATTTAATCGGTGAATGAATGGTCTTTAATTAAGCGATCACAATGTAAGAGTGCCGTCAGCACAGGCTTGACCCATTTATAAGTGGCATTATGGTTGTTAATGGATGCTCGCGTTCGGTCGCAGCATTCGTCCGACCGCAAATATTTCGACGGCCATCCGCAAATTCATTATCAATCTCGTTATTGGCGGATTCGGCAGCGCAATAATGACTCGCGCGCGGATGATACGCTTTAAACAATAATTCGAATTGTCAATAGCCGGATACGCGGGAGAGGCGCGCCACTAATGCATCGTTGCGTGTCGCGACGCGTCGATAATGCATTCATACATACATCCACGAATTGCGGCCGGTGTAATCACGCATGTCGATCATTTTTTATGCATCGCAAACGGTATTGCCGTAATAAAGTCGCTATTGCCGCGACGGCGGTGCACCGCGCTGGTGCTGTGTATTTTTTCGCGTTGAAACCTTAAAATGGCGACGAGACGTGCGGGCAGATTAATATATGAAAGCAGTTAAGACTGTAGCTGTTTAATGAGGTGTTTTATATGAGATTGCGTAGGAAAACGAGGCAAGAAAGTGCGGCGCCGGCAACGACGCCTCGTTCGGGCTGTGTGCTTTTTTGTGCTGTTTACGTGCAGTTACTTATCCCCGGTGCAAACACGCGCGCACTCTACCTTCAATCACCCAGCCCCTGCTGGACTAACTTGGGCACATAAGTTTTTTTTGCACTGCTTTCATCCGTTCTTTTAGCACTCACGTTTCGACGCTGAAATATGAGGGTGATTCGGCGAGACGTCGCTCGTTCGACGATTTTATTCATTCACACATGCGGCGCCGCGGCGTTCACCTCGTCGCGAATACACTCGCAATTTATTAATTAAGCGGCGCGCACAAATGTCGCTGTTGCTCGTTAGGCACTGGCGTGTAATTGATTGCGATTTAACTCGCGCACTAATCGATGCCCAAAAGAACAAACGGCAGCGGGACTTCGAGCGTGGGGTGTTGCGCTTATCACGCATAGCGCCCTTAATCAATGCGATTTCTTGCGGCAAGCGATCTGTGCTTCACTTCTCGTGTTTATTACAACGGTCGGGGGTACGGTGCAGTGCACCTTCAAGTTCATCGCATTGCACTTCCGCATTTTCGGTGGGGCGCGAGCAACGCCCGCGTCGGGCACTAATTAATATCTATTGTGCTAAGCAAATGATCTATCCCGGCATAATTGGACGAAAACAGAACTGAATACGGCGCGTAATTGAAATTCCTCGTGCCGTCCGCGCGTTTCGGTCGTCTTCGCATTAAGTTATGCTTTGATAATTATAGCGCTAATCATCAGCGTTGTCATCGGCGGCGGCAAACGCACGCGTCAGCTGCCATTGTTCACTCATATCGTGTTTGCAGAACGCATTCATGTTCAGCGCGCTGCGACTCTGCCACCACAGCAACCATCGTGTTAGCGTGCGATTCGTCAGTGGCACCGCTAAAGTTTCGCGTTTGCGTGCCCGCTACCCTGCAGGTTATGTTTTACGTGCATTTGAAACAACAAACTGAATAACAACAATCAACCACCCCACCATTTACCACCATTCTGGTTGTACGAGATGTAACCCCATTTTGCCGATTGGGCTACCAAATATGAATTCATATGGCAGTCATCTCGTAAAGTTGCCATGGTAAATTCAATAAGTATCATAAGATTTATACGTATTACGTATTCTTATTTTTCTACCATAGACAAGAATGTGTTAGATGTAAGTTTTTGCTTCTCTTGTAAATGTATGAAATATGATGCTAAATGAGCTACTATTATGGTACGTCGTTATGGTTTTGTGGCTGCGCTCTATTCACCGCGCGCCGCTCGCCGCCCGCCGCCCACCAACGTCTCCGCGAAGACAACAAACACATGCAGAAAAATATTTTTACGCGTTCGCATTTCGTGCGGTCTTAAACTTAATTGAATTCTCTAACGTGTTACGCGGCCGATGATAAGTCGACGCGACTTGATTAAATGCGTTGCGCATAAGAGCGCGTTGCAATTAAATGCGGGGAAACATTGCCGGCGACAACAATTCGTCGTTAAATCGATGATCAATCGGTAGGTGCAACAAGTATAACAATACTGCGACGCTCAACGATGTTGGAAACGCGTCGCACGCGCGTTTTTACAATGCATTATTGATCGGATTATTGATGCTGATGGCGGTGTCGTATAGCTTGTATTGCCGCAACCCGCAGCTCGCAGTCCGCAAAGGACGTCGGCAGTGGCGGAATTAAATTAGCATTGTTAAAATTTATTCGCACGCCATTGCGTTTATATAATCGAAATCGATTCTTGAAACGATCACCGCCAATGACCCGTAGTAATAACAACTATTGGCAAACATTTGTTATAATGCGAATTAATCATAAATACTCCGACTATTACCAAACTACAACGTTGCAATTTGTTCGTGTTCGCGCCGGCTGCGATTTTTTACAGCCATATAAATCGCTTACAATCATTTACAGTTATGATATGTGCGTTTTCATATTGAACAAATTCTCCTTGTATTGTTGCAGCTCAAAAGAATGGTGGAACGCAAATCAAACTAGTTATCGATTACCCCAACAATGTGCAGTCGCTCTTCAAACCAATGAGGTGAGTTGTTCACTACTTTTTGTTTGCGCGCGTCTACTTCGTTTATCAATCGCTTGCCAGTGGAGCCAATTGAAGCCATCCAATGCAAAGTAGTCGATCTCCTAAGTTTTGGCGAGTGCACTGATTAGCAGCCAGTAATCTGTAGCTTGCATAGTGTTACATACGCGAAACGTGCATGAATGGTTATACACACGCAATTCCCACTTCAGAGTGTGTTTCATATCGTTGCGGCGCGCGGCGGCGAGAAAAAGTCTAAAGAATGGCTTGAAAGGTACTGTGGGCTTTGCGATAAAAGCAATAAAAGCGAGAATGACAGCACACGGCATAAAGTGGGACTATATGTGTATGAAAATCGAAAAGCGGGATACTTTAGGTACGTGCTGCCGCAGCCACCTCCGCCGACAACAAATGCAAAGCGCAACAAAAGCAGCATCTGCCGCCGCCGTACCGGTATAAATCTGAGCGCCCGCCCGGCCTCGTTGAATTGGCGGAAGGCGCGAGTTCTTGTTTGCCGCCGCTGCCGATTTCGGTTATTTTCCGATTTCCACCTATCGCCCTTTTTACCCGCCGCGTGCTTTTTCTGTGAACAAACGTGCGCGCGCTCCCCCCGAAGCCGAATGGAAATGCAAAAGATATTTCACTATAATACACACCATAACATCTACAGGATGTTTCCATTCTGCTGCAGCTTCAAATCGTCTCGCTTTGCTATGATTTTCTAAAATTACCGAAATCTATTTGGCATCCACACTTTTCTTCTAATGGGCTGTAGCACTACGAAGAGGAATATATGTGTCGAATCAATACGCAAATCAGTTTTCGAACACTTGTCGCGTCCAATCTATGGAATCTATGGCAATCCAATAATATTTGTTTCGCCTCTTATTTTATGTTTCTTCGTCGTGCTTTTCCCATTGCGGATGTATAAAATATTTCGAGTATATATTTTTTTTCGTTACATTGACTTGACCAGGAATCTGCCAATTTCACCAATATTGAGAAAACGTCGCGCAAACCAGACCGTAAACTGGGAATTCGAAATGCATATGCGTAAAATAATACATAATTGAAAAAAGTTAACGTTTAAAACACAAACAGGCGTACGTAGGCGTATCACAATAAAAATGTATTCCACTGGTTGCTGTCCTGAACCTGACACCAAGGGACCTTCAAGCAATATCCCATCTAACACGACTACTATCGCTATCTCATGCATTTCTAATTCCATTTTGGCCAGTTATTAGTGCCATGTAGGGCGTCAATTTTCATTAGGCGAATGTCATTGCGTTCGTCATGTTCTCTCTTCACACATGACCGACTAGCCCTTATGCAATACACACGCTGATTTACCAAAGATGAGTTGAAATTAGTTTGCTTATAATGTACAACTCAGCTATAAGAATATACAAGAGGCAATTATGACACGAATGCTAGACTAAACATGATATCATTGATGTATTTCGCTCATTGTTTTCTCGCTCGCGTGTGTGCATGTCAATAGGCATTAAAAGTGGAACTCGAATCCGGCCGAACTTAATCAGAAATGTGTTTTGGAAAAACGATTGTGCTTTTTGTCTTGCCTGCTCATTATTATTGTCGTTGTCCTTATTATTACTATTACGCTAGGCAAATGCAATACAGCCGTGGCTAATAGTTGTTGGGAGTCGTTTAAGAAGTGCGTTGTTCCGGCATGCTTTATGCATGAAGGGAATATTATTATGATAATGAGCGCAGCAGTGATGGCAGCGTGGCACGATTCTTATCGCGGCGCGCTGGATACGTACGTGTTCGCTAATTCTTCGCCGAAAAACTATTCTTATCGCGTTAACACCAACCACCCCTGCAGCT
This sequence comes from Anaulacaspis nigra, assembly GCA_030264675.1. Classification (NCBI taxonomy): domain Eukaryota; kingdom Metazoa; phylum Arthropoda; class Insecta; order Coleoptera; family Staphylinidae; genus Anaulacaspis; species Anaulacaspis nigra. Next base: position 17,265 of record JARJDV010010044.1, read on the forward strand.
CGATATCGATTCCGACGCGATACATTGATGATGATGACGATGACGATGAGGGGGCCGTGTAATGAACTTGTTTTCCCGACGTGCATCAACGGTATTTGTTCATATCGGCAGTACATGGGTTGCAGCTACGGAGAAGTACGCGCCTTGGGGCGGCACGCCGACGAAAACGAGCGCGGAATATGCAAAATGCTAAAGCCGCAAATAATGACAACGCGTTCAATCCGGCGGCACGCCGAAGGTGCAGCGGTGGCGGCGCTGTAATGAATTTAAATTTAATGCAAGCACCCTTAATCTTATAATGATACAATGTAAACAAATTAGCAACTGAAATGAGTTAACTTTGCGTCGCGGGCGCGGCGCCCGAATGATAACAGAACCAGGTGATGCGAGACAACGCTATTGTGGGCCAGCGACGATAATAATTACCACACGGAAAACGCTATGCATGCACTAGTATTTAAGAGTGCTATCTCGACGAGGAAGAACGTTAATCAGTTATCAAACGAAATTCATAGAAATGTAATAATCATTGTAGTGGACGGCGAACGTCGTCGCAATTGCAATATGCAATCTGTTTAGAATTGTGTTTGGTTGCTGACTAATGTTCTTTTATGTTATTAGTATTTGCCACCATCTCTGGGGATTATTTGAATAGGCTGTATCGCGCACCGGACCGTGCCCGATCGACGCAAGAAGAAGAACGAAGACTCCTCTGCACCTTTTTTTTGCTCTCTCATTTCACGAAATTCATTATTTGCGAACGTAAAGTGAATTCTTAAATGCCTCCATTTTTTTGCTTAACGATTTACTACTATTGCATGATGCTTTTTTTGATAAGAGAAATGAAATGCCTGTAAACAGCGAGGAAGGAGTAACGTGCGAGGAAATTCGAAAGAACAAAACGGTGGGCATGGGTGAGTCGTAAAAGATGCTTTTTTTTGGCAACAAAATATGATATATTTTTGCGCTTGGATAGTGATGAAGCGAGTCAAGGCAGACACGCAGCGCTGCTGGTTATTAATTCACAGCGTCCTGAAAGCAGAGTACTCGCCGCTGAAAAGCGATTACCTTACATCTCTATCTCTAAATATGCAATTAATCCACTACTTGCCGTGCAGACGGCAGGCGGCGGGCGGCAGGCGGCGGTGCGGCGCGTTATTATTGCAACTTGTATGTCTTACGGAGAACTATTCGGTTTAAATGCTCTTTACACGAACGCCTAAACATTTTACGAAAATTCGCCGAAATGCATTTTAAATGCTAATCAACCGGCCCCGGCCAAAATCGCACGGGGACCCACGCGGATCTATGCGTTGAATAATTTATACCTGTATAACACAGCTTCTCGGGCGGCGGTAAATTGGGAAGATAATATTGCGTAATTATTTGCGAATTTGTTGGCAAACTTGTGTACTAACTAGCGGGCGCGGAAGAAGAGATTCATGCGCTCTACGCTCCACTCGACATTAGGCGGTGGATCTTGCTGGCCGTATTGCCGAGGACACCAAAGACGCGGTACCGTTGCAGTCGCCGCCACCGTCACCGCGGCGGCTTTGTTGATTCTCGACGGGCGAGTGAGCGCACACGCCCCGCCGCGTTGCGGGTAAGCAAAGATAACCTGTCCGGCGGTGGCTGATTTGCAACTCCCCGGGGAGCGAACTATCTCATGGTGAGGAGGCCCTCGAGTGTCTTACGCAAATGCCGCACACGAATATTTGCAGAAAAGGTTGGAGAATGCGCGTGCGCTTGGCGAGACAATCAACATTTGGCGGAATAAATTTTCGCCGTACATTGGACATCAGATACAATACCGATGTTCAAGAAGTGGCGCACTTATTCGCACATTACAAGGCTATGCATTCGCCGTGCCACTCGCAGCCGAAGATGACTCGACTGATATGCGGCCGGGGCCGTGGCCGTGGCCGTGGCGATAGCGGTGGCGTTTGGCTCGCATGCAAACAAGAGACGCATATAACGAAGTCGAACATCAAACGAGCGATATTACGCCGGGCGCGATAGAGTGCGCATCGCGTATACATCAGCAGGAGGCGGCGCGGCGTCCTCAAGGCACATTTCCGACGCGCTGCTGCTGTCGGATAATAATATCAACAATCAAAAGTCCCCGAAGGTTGTGTGATGATTACGCGCATGCGGATAATGTTCGTGTTCGTCTCGTAGCGCCGGGGCGCGAATTAGAAGAAATTACAACACTCGAGACTCCGGCGATTTGTGGAAACTTGCGGTATTGTTGTTGCGGAGCGCACATATTGACCTTATCAGAGATGATATAATTTGAAACTTGAATGAGGCGTACGAAAAATGAGATCTTGTAAAGGAGGGCACTTATTCGGAGGCGGCGGCACAGGTACGAATTGCCTGGCACGATGTGGCGCGCTGATAGCATTCTTCTTCTACGGTGAGGGCAACTGTGCGCGCGACACCAGCACGCACGTGAATACTCATCAGAATGCACAAAAAATAAATGAAAATAAAAAATGCGCGCGATAAGAAGTTTGCGACATGCGCGCTCCGCTTCGCCGCCGCCGTTCGTTAAGGCATTCGGCTGAAAGTAAGAAATAACTCGAATAAGACAAGACGCGCATATATATGGTGCGCAGCAGCAACTCATTGTCTTTCGCTGCAGGTACGTTTAGACAAAAAATATGATTCGCATTAAATTCTCTTCTATATTCATTGCGGGAAAATAATTTTTCCACTGTTTGTCTCCGGCTGTGGCGGCAGCGTCAGCAATGACGGAAACGGCACGGTGGTGGCTTCGACGTTTGGCCCGCTCCTGGCAAGCGTGCACCCCTTCTGCTGCTGCACCGCATACGAGAAGGCAATGAAGTGGTGCTTCTGTGTGCGTCGCGGCGCCCCCGACGAGATAACGAATTGAGCTATGCGCTACGTGCCTAGAGTGGCGATCGTGCGACATTTACATATCGCACCTTGTAGATCTAATATTATTTGGAGGATATGGCATATGCCATCTATTCCAATTTTTACCCATAATATATTCGAACATTCGCCAGCGCGCTGCAGCGCTCGAGATTTTCATACTTACTTACTTTCAAGCTACATTTACAAATTTACCCTCAGTGTGGTAGAATGCGGTTCGACATCCGCGCTTCAGAATTCGCTCAAATATCCATCTCTTGTCTTATTGCCTGCCGGACGGAGAATTCATTTCGAACGGGAACAAAGGCAATTCGAGCATTACCGTTGATTACATAATAGCGAAAATGTACATTGTAGGCGATGAGAACATGATATTAAAAAATCATGAAGCCATTTGCTTTGCTCGGCGCATATGTGTCCGGTGTAATTCTTTTGTCGTTTCGGGCGCTGATGTCTTAGGTCCAAAATAAGATTAGCCACGTTCCGACATCATCCACTTGATGGCCCCTTCGCTCGTACTTCGCTCGCACGAGATGCACTCGACGCTCTACGGAGATGATGCTTGAATATCATGTCTCATTATGTGTGTTACGTGCGGAGTGCCGACCATTTCGTATGCATAGATGTTTTTCCAATTTCTCGATAAGTTCAATCAAAATGCTTCTTCTAATTTTCAACTCTCATGCTCATCGTTTTCATACTCATCGTTTTCACGCTCGGCGCACTCGCTCACTTCTTCGCCCGATTCACTTTATTTTCCTCTTCAGCAGGGATTTCGTGCGCGCACCACTGTTCGCAAAAATACAAAGAAACTGCACGAGCTGTATAGGTATATCTGGATTCGCAACGAGCGCTTGATTTGTGGAAAACTATATATTAATCAAGTTGGAGTGTTGGAGGCGGCGAGACGAAATGCTGAGTCTATAACTAAGCGTATTTGTTGCAGGTTCCCGCGGGAGCAGCAGACTTTGCCCAATCATTTCTATTTCACCGACTACGAACGTCACAATTCGGAAATCGCCTCGTTCCACTTGGACAGGTAACGTTTCCGCCATCGTTGCGCGTCATCGTTCCATTATTATTTCATTTCGCAGACTGCTCGGATTCCGGCGCGCAATGCCCGTCTCCGGCCGGCAGGTGAACATCACTTCCGAGTTATACCACAAGGCCGATGGCGATCTATTGAAGACGTTCTTCGTATCGCCGTCGGACAATCTCTGCTTCCACGGCAAGTGCAGCTACTACTGCGACACGTCGCACGCCATCTGCGGCAATCCCGATATGCTGGAGGGCAGCTTTGCCGCCTTCCTGCCGTCGAATGAAGTCGGCCCAAGAAAGGTACGTGCCCAGCTCGCCTCGCATTTCAGCCACCCGTAATCGGCGCACGACCTCAGCTGCATAACGCCGTCTGTTATTTATTGCATTATCGCATTATTCGCCCGTGAAACGTGTGTGTACGCGTGTGTGGCTAATGAGTTTGTTCGTTTCGCGCGCAGGTGTGGCGTCATCCTTGGCGGAGATCCTATCACAAAAGGAGGAAGGCCCAGTGGGAGCTGGAATCTAATTATTGCGCTCTCGTGCGCGAAATTCCTCCGTATGACAAGGGCCGTCGCCTCTACGATCTGATGGATATGTCCATCTTCGATTTCCTCACCGGTAACATGGACCGACACCACTACGAGACCTTCCGGTAAGTGCAGCCGCCGCATTCATCATCGTCGTGGGAAATTCACTCTTTGCTTGTCTGCTTGTAGGGATTTCGGTAACGATACGTTCACCATTCACTTGGACCATGGACGCGGATTCGGCAAGCCGTTCCACGATGAACTCTCCATCTTGGCGCCGCTGCTCCAGTGCTGCATGATTCGCGAGGCGACGTTGACCATCCTGCTCAAGTAAGTGATCTGGTGCTTATGCTCTCGCCTAAAGTAATAGCATGTATATGAATAAATCGCGGCGAATCGGCGCATACCTTCGGACTTGATAATTTATTAATTATCGAACGCGCGATTAGATGTTCGCCTATTAGCGCTTAAATAATCCAAGTCGTGGGAGCCGTGCGCTAATGGCTTACGAATCGACTTCCACTCTTCGATGCGAATTCGTCGAGGAAGCGCCGAACGGAGGAGGGTGCCCTCGAGATGCCAGCTTTCACCTGCCAGACGTGTGATGGCGTTTTCCCTTGCTCCCGTGACGCTCGAATTGAGCGCGCTCGCGTCCTTCTTTCGCCTCATCGTTCTCATTCCTTATTCTGATGCCGCCACCACTAACGCCGACGCCTATGCCTATGCCGCAGCAGCAGCAGCAGCAAGCAGTCGCATCCCTTCAGTCCAGCACGCGCACGTACGTATGTGTGCGCTGAACGCGTACGGGAAGAAGTCTATCAGAACGTGTAATTTTCAGACCTTTGCGCCGCGCACACCCGACAACAAGCGCCACATCCCCACATCCGTCCTCCACACGTGGGTAATGCGAGCGCGGCCGTGTGCGCGTCTCGTGTTAGTAGCAACGCCGTAAACGATTTTCAGATTGATTCCGGCGTCTGAATTATTCATGCGGACGTTGTGAATAGGTTTCTGACCGATTAATTGATTTTTGAATAAATGATGGGCGTTTGAATATTTTTCGCAGTAGAGCGCGCGTAGGGTGCTGGTTGCCGGTTGCCGGCGATGCCTTCGAGCGCGCCGGCCATAAACATTAAAAAGTAAATAAAGAATGCGTTCGATCGGTATAAACTGAGCGGTACGCGCCGCACCAACAACAAAGGAATTGAAAACAACTGCTTCGGGGAACAGCAGAGCAAATAGCCCAAAGTGGTGGCGAAAGGGCGCGCGCGCACTCCAAAGGCGAATCGAATTAAACTCCTAGTAGGCGATTGCACGATTGCATTGCGCGCACGTCGCACAGCCCGACCTTTAAGATAAATTGAAGCCGAATGACAACAAAACCGGTGCGCTGCTGGCAATTATCCTCAATTACGTGCATTTAGTGCCACTACAGACAGCGCGCACGTGTCCTTGTTGCCCGTCAATTTGCGTTGATTGATAAGGCGCACTCCCGCGAGCGACTGACATGTTTACTTCATAAAGATGTAAATATACGCTGTCTGCGCGCTAATAATCGGAATTGACAGCAGTGCTGGCAAGACAATGGATGCAGAGGACAGGGAAGCAATAAGCCCGCTCGATAGACCGTGTGCGTAGCGTTCACCACTTTGTTTGATCACTTTTTGAACTTTATTGTCGCTCATGCCGATAAAGCTAACTGACCGTAACAAAGTTGCGACTTCGAATTCATCAATTCCTACATATTTTTGGAAAAACGTATTTTGCTCAAAATTTGGGATTTATTAATGAAAGTACATGGAACTCCATTATGTTGAAACATTTAATTTTTTTAAAAAATGATTGATATTTATGTTAAATGGAGATGA
>JARJDV010010045.1:0-25462 GCA_030264675.1 Anaulacaspis nigra
TGTAATTAATCAACGAAGTTGACCCTTTTTCGGCACCAAGTTTCGTCCAAAATATTTTTTGACTTTGATGCTAAATTGCGGCTAAACTAATTAGCGTATCAGAATGAATCTTTCGAATTTGAGATATTCAACTATTCCTTTATCGATTGGTACAAAAAAATTTAAAAATTGAAATTATAAATTTCACCTCTCTGAAAATCGGAAACCCACTGCACTGTTCAATTTCAAGCAAAAATAATGGATTATTTTTTACTTCACCTATGTCTAAAGTATAAAGTAGACAAGTGGTGTGTCTGTACTGTGGGTGGTTGGTGTTCATAACAACTCTTGGGAAGCTAGATTTATTCAATTTAATTATTTTTGTTTACAAAACTGGCGGGTAAAACCATCTCCCTGTTCTGACTTTAAAGGAAAACAAGCTCTACAGCAACAGTGCTACTAGAGGCTCTACATGTTTGGAATTGAAACATGTGCTTCAGTCTTTAATAATTAAGTTATTATTATCAATTAAGTAATATTACACATTTGCGTAATAATTGTCCGCACTTATACTGATTCATAAAGAATGAATTAACGTATTCTAAGGTAATACATTTTGGCCGACTGTTAAATCGTAGGATACCAATTCGCAACATTCGTTTCCGTACGCTCTCCCTGAAATTTATCTTTTTAGCGTTATGCCCGCTAGATATGATTGCTTATCGATCTTCATTATGGCCATATTATTATCCCTGAGCTCCAATAGAGCAATGATTGTGATTATAAAATTAAGCCTCGTGTGGGGTTCAGGTGTCATGTCTTGTAAGGAATATATATAACCTTCCTCCAGGTCATGTTTTTTAGATAAAATGTAACATTTCCTGAAAACAATTTTCTATAAGGGAGGTGGACACAATTGAATTCTTACCTTTGATGTACGGCCATTGCTTGGTTAAATTGTTCAATAGACCAAGTGGTCAGACTTGCAGAAGCCTCTGCTGATGCTTTCTCTACAACACCGGGTATTGGCAATAATGCCTCAACAATATCTTGGAAATTATCTAATATTCTTAAACGTTGATTAACATCTGCTTCGGCTAATGCTTCTGTGTCAATAGCTTCGCTTTCAACAGATTCAGTGAAAACATTTAGCAACAATACTATTGAATATTGGCCTACTGGATCCAATAACTCCAATGAATTACCCCAACGCACACTAATACGATCTCGACGGGTGTTTGTGCGCGAACTTCGAGGTCTAGGTAGCGCAGTGTAGTTAGCTGTTCCTTCACGTGGCCCCACTAGTGAGGCCATATTAATTATTGCATTTCCCGATATTGGCCCAACGGATACGTCCTGAATTTGATCCTGCTGAAAATTCGCAATTTCGGCGTGATCGGACATTGGTTCAACGGATGCATCCTGAATATGATCATGACGAAAATACTCAATTTCAGCGCAATCATATTCAGGTCGCATGTTATCTGGTTTTTCAGGTAGGTTAGATGCAGCTTCCACTACTGAGTTCAATGGAACGGGAATCAATATCTATAATACATTAACAATTATTATTTAATATTTATAATGGAGGTGCAATGTGATAAAATGAATAATACCTCAATATTTGCTTCATGTTCAGATGGAGTAACATTTGGCCTCATAAGTTGATTTCTATTTGTTTCAACATATCCTAAGGAATCGTCCAGATTAAGTTCATCAGCATCAACACTTTCAATTAAAGTATTCTCTGTGGGGTTTGTACTTCTGTTCTTCCTATAGTAGTTATAATTAATATTACTAGTAGTAACACACAAATATTTATTGCATAGATAAATAAATAACTTACTGCATAGATATTACTCGAACACCGTGGAGTACCTGTATTTGTCGTAACATGAACGCTCTTATTATACCCTGAAGTAAGTTGAGGGGTGTTCTTCTTCCATTTGCAGTGTCTTCGTCAATTTGTTGTTTTATTTGATCACTGAAATACGTGTATGATTGATTACCTATAGTTTAATCAGTTAAACTTGATATTTACACTGCGCGTTTGAGATCTAACGTGCCGATCAACTTCCTTGCCTTAATTGAATCAATGCCAACCAAATTCAAAATTTGTTGCAAACTAATTGGTAAATCTTCTGAATTCACTGACTCCGCCATTTCCATCTAATTGGAAGCAAAACAAACCGTAGCCCGATTACTTAGAAACTGAACGTGAGTTAACGAACGTTGAGATGTGTACACGACGAGCAGGTAGAGTGCGAAGAGTGTAACCAAGTGTAACAGTCAAAACTTCGAATAACTGTTGTGCACGTTCGCTCAAGGGCAAGAGTACAGCAAGGAGGTGGCCTACTGCGCGACTTGCATTACAGCAGCGGCGGTACACAGATTAGGCAACTGCTGACAATCATCACATTATAGATATTTTTATATATTTGAGATCACAAAACAACTTTGAAAAACAATAATATATATGGATAAGTAATACCTATAAGTAATGAATTGAAATTTTATTAAATAATTCAATATTTTGTTTGTATGACGTCCAGCGCATATTAAAAACGTTCAAAAGGTTTGAACAAAACAAAATAGTTTTGAATCATTTGTTATGTTAGCTTTTTAACAAACGTTTATATATAAATTTTGACGGTTCTCTAGAGCTAGTTGGATAGTACAAACTGTAGCTGCATCTTATCGTTTTCAAGTTCGCAAAATATTCTCTTCAATCTCTTAACATTTCCTTGGTTGCTTGTAATATGATTCATCATGCTTCTTACATAGTTCTCGTTCATATTCAATTAATAAAACAAATGATAACATAGAATACATAATAATATAATATATAATATATGTTGATATAGATAAATATTCATTAATGATAATAATATATATTAAATTTCATAATTTTTCAAAATCCCCAAGTCATCATCATCAATCATATTTTTGCTTATTAGCAGTAGTTCTGGTATTATTTATATAATTTAATAAATAATCAAACGAATTTCGAAATGAACACGATTCAGAAAACTGAGTAAAACACAGACGTTTGTTTGGCGAATAAAGGAATTTACTTTGAGTTAACCATTCCTGCGTTTTGTTGATGTTCTTCTTACTCATATTTAATATGCTACCATAAATGTTTAACCGTTATTACGCGTATGTGACTTCAATAGTATTTCGTCTCTCATCAAATTTCAACTCGTCTAATCTAGCATCCTCATGAATGTAGCTCCTTAGCTGTTTCCAATCAATAATAATTAATCTCGCAGCTTACAAGATATCCTTAATAGTTTATATTTTATAGCTTAAGGTCTAATTGTATTTACATGTATTTGTACTTTGCATTTTGTTTTCCTTCGTGAATTCGTCAGCGCATTCGATCACCATAGTTCTTCCTTCTGCATAATATTTCAACAACGAATACCAACTGATTTTGTAATAAATTTCTCCTCACTATGAATCTCGAGAACATAATTCAATATGGCAGTGAGTTTTTCATTTTAAATTCGCAAGAAACGCCGTAAAATTTCCAAATCAAAAACTAACATAATTATAATAATTATTGCTTATCATCATTGTGTTTGCTTTGATTATCGTCATCATCAACGACATACTCCGAAGGCTGTTCAATCTTATCACTGCATTGTTGCTCCAGTACTGCTGATGGCGGCGGCAGCGCGACGCCGGCATCACACTCATCATCCAGCTTGCTGTCGGCGATGTCGCGGACCTCATCGGGCGTCGCGCACGTTTTCTCGTCGCGTTCGCCGCCTCCGACGTCGCAACTGGCCGATATCATTTCGCTATCCTTCTGCAGCTTATCTCGGAGCAGTGCATTTGCGCCAAGGAGTGCATGGAACATGGAAAGAATTTCGTCCTTCTGCTTGTTATCCGATAGCAGTAGGCTTAGTCGCTCCACGAGAGCACCGTGTTCTTGCGACACGTGAATCCGATTGCAAATTTCATCGCTAACGCCGTTCAACGACAGCGATGTAGAGTCAGGCGATTTCACCTGCACCTCGACAGTCTTGTTCAGCTTGCCATCATTTTCCGCCAGTGCAGGTAAAGTGTCATCGCCTGACTTGCCCTCCGGGGGCTCTGCACAAATATCGGGCGGCTGGTCTGTTTTATGGAGATTTTCCGCGACATGGTCTGCCTTGGTTGTGACGCTGATGGTCGTCGCTTCGATTACGCGACTCGAGGTACATGTAGTGCTCTTTTCACTTGACGCACATCTGTCATCATCTTGTTCCGAACTGTTGGTACAGTCGCCATTTCTTAACGAGTCATCACGAAACTCTTTCAGATGCCTAAAAAAACGGTGTTTCTTCGAAACGAACCGATCGAGACTATCCTCGTGCGCGTTTACATTGTTACTATGCGTTAATTGCAAGTCCATATTGGCAGCGCGAATATTGGCGCGAATTTGTTGCTCTTTCGTGCTCTTCTCATGATTGATCTTCTGAAGGTTCGTCACCGATTGGTGCATGAATTGTGAATAGATCGTTGAAATTGCGTTCTCAGGCGATCGCAAGGTATTTGCAACCTCCATCTTCTTGCCGTTCAGCTCTGATACGGAGAGTGGACTCCCGCCTCCTGGATCATTCTCCAGTTTGATCTTTTTCTTGTCTACGAAAAGTTTCTGTTGCTCTTGGTTGTGAAGATCATGCTGCAGCTGCAATTCAAACAACAACCTGTCAGGAAAGCGTGTATTGCAATTCATTATTGCGTGCATGAGTGCGCTTGACCAAGGAACGAATGTCAGCGCCAAGCGAGCGATTAATTTATATCGATCGCGTCGCGCCGCCAACATGGTAGCAGACGCCTGGAAGGACCTCCAGACACAACGCACGTTCAGACATTGACGTAGCCAAAGCCGCCGTCTCCGCCAACATCAATAATAGTAAAGTAAAACGCCCAGACTTTGCACAGTCTGGATGGCGCGCACGCAAACGGCCGCGTGTTTTGCCGCCTCTAACCTCTACCAACACACAACGACCTACATCTGAATCACCACACATGCAAATGACGGTAGCAGCGTCCGTGAGCAACGGGTTGAACGCTTCCATTGAAACACATGCATTATTATGACTTGAAAGAAATATAATGACTATGGAAATAATTCCACGATCTTCGATATTAATACTAACCAATTTCCTCTTTAACGACATATTCCATTCGGATTTTATTGAGCTCAGCGGTATCTTCTCATATCGGGGATCAACAGTATGCTCTCCCTTCTCGTACTTGTGACTGGCAAAATTACTGGCAAATTTCAAACTGTCTATTGACTTGAAATCCAACACCCCTTTGAACATGCCCTCCATGTGGTTGAGTATTCTATGCATATCACTTGTTCCGAGTTCGGGGGTGCCATTCTCGTCGTCGGATCGCTTGCTCTCCGCGTCAGCGAGCTCGGTATCAACGAGCAGGTAGCGGCGCCATTCGTTAGAATCGAAACCCCAATGCACCGTACGATTTTCTCGGCAGTCGTCCACGCAGACGTGACACACAAACTGCTGGGGGTTATACCAGCTGGAGCAGTCCATACATTCAATGCACTTCTCCTCCTTGCTGGTGTACATTGTGTACCAGAGTGTGCCACGTGCCCGGCCAAAGCACTTGTGCTTCACACGTATGCTGATGCCGTTGGTGAGGCAGCGCCGCCTCCGCCGGTGCTGATGGTGCTGCTTGCCACTGGAGTCGTTGTGCAGCAATGCGCTGCAAAGACGATGTGCATCCGTCTGCGTTATCAGGCCGCAGCTGAACGCCGAAGATGGCAGGACACAATGCGTCTTCAGAACGTTCAGCTGCTCCGGCGAGCAGCGTGAGCAATAGATCAGAAGATTGTCACACTGATGATTGATCTGGCCCAGCGTGAAATCGCGTAGTACCGACTGCAGGACTTGGGGCAGGCACAGGCGCCTCTCGCCGCCCACGATGAAGCAACTGATGGTCTCGTTCTCTAGCTGCGTCTCATCGAGCGCATAGTTTTGGTCGGCGGCCGTAAGAATGGGAACCTGGTGAACGCGCAGCGGCGCCTGGGGTTGCTGTATCACGTTCGCCTCGCTACTGGGGGCGCATTTGTGTGATAAGAACTGAACATTTCCATTGGCACTTGGCAGATTCGGAAGCTTTCCCGGTCCATGCAGGCTCTTTGTTGCACTGTGTTGATAGGTTTTCAACACCGACTTCAAATGCGGACTCACTAGCATTTTGCCGTCAGCATTTCTATTCGTTCATGAAATCAAAAATCTGTATGCCTCAAACATCCACTCACGCTAAAAATCAACGAAATTCAAAATCAGTAATCAAATGAATGAATGAATGGCTAACCAAAAAAAAAAGAGTCAACAAAATGGCGTCCATATACACTCAGTTTTTTCCGATTTTCTTCCTCATTTTCACATCGCCACCATAACGGTTATAAGCACACACTGCACTGCACTACTACGCATTGCATTTCAACAATTTTCATACACTATTTGTTGCTGCTTGCCGTCCAAAACCGAAGAACAATTCACATTGTTATTTGGTAAGAGCGTCTAGACCTCTAGCTAGTAGTAGCCCTCTATACATGCTACACATCTTATGGCCATCACGGTCTAAACTGCGTCGATCGCATATACCCCATCCTTGTCGACGTGTTGTTGTCGACAGACGAAACTGTCTAGACCTCTAGACACTCTTCACCACTGTCATTTTCGCTCTATCTCTGTTGCACGTGGTGCCTCCACTAACACGTGTCTCACTTTGGCGAGACGCAACGATTCATTGTTGCTATGATACGAAAATATCTTAAAGTCGGCCAAACAAGTTGCGGAATTGATGGCACGCAACACGCGCACTAGTAACATTACGATATTTAGTTGGGCACCATGTGGGGTCACATACATTTTTCGTCGCCTTTATTTAGACTATGCAGAGTTGCACACTACGCTTCGTATTAAACAAGGACGACTGATTCATTTCAGCGAAGCAAGATGCGTATTGGAATATTTCGACTGTTTCTCATGTGGCAAAATTTAGTTTTTGCATCACATATCTGGGAAATGTACATTTAAACACTCATGCGAATTCCGTTTTATCTCTAGCGTTGCTTCTGGTGTGCTGCATTTCGCATTATACTGCGTAAATTGTAAAACAACGCATGGCGTTCCAACAAGTAATTTAAAATGTAATCCATAAATATTAAGCATATCACGTAATTACTGCGTTACGTTGTTTACATCCTCATATTAGTGGCATCGTGGTTTGTAACACCTTATCGATTTAAAATTTTCATTTTCTTTGTTGTGTTATAGGCAACTTGTTTACGTCGTGTATGGAGATAATAAATATAACCCATAACCCAAAAAAGAGCTCTAGAGCTTCAGGCAGCTTCAGGTGCCTGCTCTTCACGAATTGATGAGAGTTTAAGGATATTCGGGTTCCCATTATAAGTAATGGGGAACAAGCAAACCACGATAACAACTCCAGCCAATTTAAGCATGGGCGATGCACTTTTACCAGGTAATATAATAAAACCGTCATCAGAAGCTAAAAAATGTAAACCATGCTGTGCTTGTCCAGAGACTAAACATATTAGGGATGACTGGTGAGGAGCATTTTCCACCTGACTGACTAATTCTGTAAACAGTATTTATACTTTTAGCATTATACAAAATGGTGAAGAAAATTGCAAGCATTTAATAGAAGCACACAAAGCTTGCATGAGAACATTAGGATTTAATATATAAGTAGTTATATACTAAAATTTAAAGTAAATTATTAGTGATCAAATACCAAGGTCTATACTATTTATTATTTATTTTTTGGGTCTGTACTGAATTATGCCTTTTCATATTACTGTATTGTCCTGAAGATTGAACTCATTCTCAATGCCATAATACAATATAAATGGTTACATAACATAAATGAGTTGTTTTCCTTCATTTCTAAATGTATTTCTAGGTAGAGGTCCATAATTTAATTAGGTCTGCATTTGGTATTCTGTGCATTAAGTCTAAAAGCTTCAAAATATTTTTGCGGCTTATTTGAATATATGCCGCATTTGTTGACTGATACCTGGATGCAGACACTCCCAAGAGGACTGACTGCGCTAAGCGGGCATATATGCAGTACGGAATAACGGACAATTCAATATCACTCAATTGAAGTATTGACCTATAGCCTGCTAGAAAGTGTTTTGCGCTCTCAAGATCTAACGTCGTTGTGAGTAAATACGTTAGTGTAATGGCAACATCGTAAATTATGTATGAATAATGAGCATCACCGAAATCAAGGATTGTAAGTTGATATCTGCTTTTGTTGTCCGCATATGCGCTTTGGACAATCACGTTTTGTTCATTGCAATCACCATGAATTAAACTTGGTGTAAAATCAGCACATCGTTTTAAAACCTTCTTGTCAAAAGTAACCAGGATGTGCTCGAACTCATCAAGAAGATTCGGAGTTAACCCACTTTCGTCCTTGTTGTTTTTAAACTCTTGCAGCACTTGCCAAAGTCCCGGAACTGCGCTAAGTGACCAAATAGTTTTGTGTTCCTTATACGCGATGCTCCTGAATCTCTGCAACATACAATACGCAGCCAGTGAGAAATGTTAGAGAGGTCATTAACTTACTTTCAAAAGTGTATCCATTGTCGCAACGTGTTGTCCATATTGATAGCACAGATTCTCGTTAATAGATTGTGCCATCTCAGTCAGTAGCATGCCGTCGAAGAAGTACGTTAATTTGAAAAGATGTTTCCCCGTTTCCAAATCTATCATCCCATAAAACGCACCTGTTTTTGTACTTATCGGCGCTGGGCATTTAACTCCATTCTCGTCTACAAGTACAACAGTTTAACGAAGGCATTATTCGTCTATTTGATCTTGTTACCGAGGAAAAACAGCAAGTCAATTTGCGCCTCTGCCATTCGGATGTTTTGTGAGTCCTGCAAGTTGGTAATTTTCAGAACGTAGGCTTGCGCTCCATCTCCTGTTTTGAAAGCTTTGGGCACATTCGTGACGATTTTGAAATTCCTATCATCGTAGCCGTTTAGACGAATGACTTCACTAATCTGCGTTCTGCTAAATTCGTAATTGTTCACCAGGAGTTCAACTATTTGCCGCTCGTCAATTGCGGGAGGAATGATGTGATCCCACGACATCGTACCGCACACTGATTACAAAAGCAATTCTCGCATCTTGATGATACATTATTATCAATTTAAACATCAAAGGTCAACAGAGCATACATAATACCAACGTATCAAAGCAATCTTAAAAACGCTTGTACTCTGTTTACGCTGTTATTGTTGGAACAATCAGTGTGCACCTATTCAGAGCGTATTAAATGTACCATTCGTATCATTAAAGAGCAAACAATAAATTACACGCAAAGATGACAAATGCGCTCTGGATATAACAAAGAATACCAATTAATATGGACTAAAGACTGAAGCTTCCGTGTATATATTCAACATAATCGGTTACATAACAATTCACTTTTAGCACTTTTTTGTACTTCAGGCTCTCACGGTAACTTAGTATTAGCTCCACGATCTAATTGACAATGCGTTCCAAATTTTAATTTAATCAAATATAATAAAATACAGTGATATCCACAATAAATTTAAATATCTCGCGGGCTTCATTTCATGATGCTGAAATAACAAGAACCAAAGAAGAGCACGTATAATGCTATGGTCGCACACGGAATCAATTCCTTCATTATCGTAGTCGCTCCGCCGCGTTGTAATTGAACAAATTCCTTGTATGTCTGAAAGGTTTTCTCATTGCAGTTACTCTCATCGCATACTTCGCAGACTGCTGACTGGCAAACATTAGTCATCGTCAATGCATTCAAGCAATCGGTTTCATTTACGTATGTGGAGCATGAGGCAGTAGCGACTGAAGTAAGTCCATTGAGTCTGCAATACGTGTTGATACACGTTATCGCCGCTTTATCACATTCCCTCAATTCCGCCTCTTTGGTAAGATACGTGCCATTTGGCAGCGGCTTTTCGTGATAAAATGCAATCATACAAGTCAAGTTGCCTACTGCGCCCAACCCAATAAACGTGTTGACCAGAATGATGATGTATAACATAATCTTGACCCCCATTGCAGTGGGCCGTTCGCGTGAGCCTCTTTTGTACGCAATAATTCGGGTAAAGAATGGAATTTTGACTATCACTCATACATTCGTTGAAATAACTACATTATACCGTACACACCGCTATTTGTGATTGTTTAGTCATTGTTTCATGGCATGCTCTATCTAAATGCGGATTAAAATCTATAATAGTGTTATGCTTACTAACGCGAGAAAATAGATGAATGTTTTGAAAGGCTACGAATGTTTGTTATCACACGTGATATAAGTATAGAGTATTAGAAAATCCAGCTCGTTAGAGCAAGGTAGCATCAGCAAGGACGCCACCGTCCCACGTTTGCGCGTAATGTTATAAGTACATATTCGTAAGATGTAGAATGTAAGGAAAACTATGTAGAAAGTAATATCGATTCGTCAGATAAGAATCTGACTTACATCTTCGATTGGCTATGAAAAATTTGTTGACGTACAGCTAAATAAGAATTAGCACAATATCATTAGTTTGTAAGTACAGATCGGCTTAGCATTCGACAGCGTTACTCTTGAATTTGTCGCTCGCAGCGGCTCATTTTTTTTTATCACAGATTAGTAATAGCAAGTTTCTTTTATAACACGTTTGCTGCCTGGTGCGACGGTCAATGCAATAAACTTTACAATTCAAATTTTCAGATGGCAAGCTCAATTGATAATTCATTTTTGTTGAAGTAACCAAAGGAACTGTGGTTTCCATTGCATTGATCGGTCGTGTGAAATTGGCAGACGACGAACGTGCGAAACATTGCCGATTTTTATATACATACGTTTGTTTTTACAATTGTTTAACCAATTTGGCACGTTTATGACTAGTAAACTATCATCCTCTACGGTGGTTCGTCTGCCGTTATGCGCAAGAACTGCAAAACGTTGTCGTACCATCATCTCGTGTTGGCTGGTCCCAGATGGACCAGCAGCCAAGTGTACAGTTTGGTGCGTTTCGTTTGCAAAACGGTATATTGTAAGTTGGACAAGCCGTCGGTGTTGAAACGCATTTTTCCTACTTTGAGCGCTTCATACCTAAAATAATAACAATTGTTCTTTCAAATCAATGATGCTATGAAATTTGGCAACAAACAAAGAACGCGGTTTAACCACGTTGAACGTTTCATATACAATAACAACATCCGTTACCTAAAATCAGTGTTGCCATGAAATTTGGTAACAAACAAAGAAACAATATTTTTTCATGTTAATAGTATCGGCGTCAAATTTAATCACACCGTTTTTGTCAGCCTTTTTTCAAAGAGCTATCGGCATGCACTCCAGCGACATTTTCAACTTGCAGCCAGCACAGGCTGAACCCAATACCGGTAACACCGACCAGATCTTTTCGGTTGCTGGTTCACCATCGATCCGTATTTCTCGCCGCACCGAGAGCAATACTAGTGTGTTCCCTAGTGGCTGCATGGGGAATCTCAGCGAGGAGGATCTGCAGGCCCGTATGCAGGGGCAAACACTCGGTCCTGGACCATCTGCCGAGGACGCTGAGTTCCGGCCTTGTGAAATGCCGCCCGATTTTGAAGGGATGCCTGATCATTCTGGACCATCCAATGAAGTTGACGATTTCGCCGATGGCCAAGATCACTCAATCGAGGCCACCGCGGCCGCCAAGGCCCAACGCGGCCAATCCACGCATGGACCAGGCGCCATGAGCGTTCTCACCGGGGGCCCCATCGAGGAGCAGGAGGCTCCATGCCCCGTCAAGATGTATCAGTTCGAAGGCAGCAACATTGAGCGTAATCCGCTTACTGGCCATGGCATGGATGACTCTACCATCAAGCCCGGTAAGCGCATTACTAATGCCAGGCGTACCAAGTGGGTTTGGTAAGAACATCCCGATCTCTGATTTACAACAATACCCTTTTTCGGCCGAATAATAAAGCATATTTGAATCTCTTAAAACTTGTTTATTTACCTGTCTGGATTGGCTTTCTCCTTTTTGTGCGTGAGCATCGTGTACCGCGCAATCGTTTTCGGGTAGCGAGAGATGTACAGACCGTGGTATCGAATACGATTCGACATATCATCGTCTTCAGCACCCCATCCCCAAAATGAATTCGCGAATCCGTTCAACAGCTTGAAATGTTCGGTAGAGACTGCGGATACGCCACCAAAAATCTCCTTGTAGGGTAACCTAGTGCCGTTTTAAAGATTAGCCTTACAATAAACTAAATTAGCCACCAATTGGACGTACGAATAGCCGAAAATATCCACGGCGACACTCATGTGCCGCGGCATTGTGGGACATTGATATAGGTTGCGCTCGTCCTCCGGCAGTAGGTCGACGTCGTGGAAGATGAAACAGTCGAAGCGCTTCAGCTTCAACGCCTCTACGTAGCCGACATTCATCAACGCTGCACGATTGAACGACGGTCCTCGCTCTTGCTCAATCACAAAGAGCGTATAGTCGATCTGCTGGTCCCGCAAGAAGGGATGAATGTGCTGAAGGAAGAGCAGCAAGTGCTCCGCGCGACAGCGATACGGTACCACAATAGCCACGCGTTTCGGCTGTTGGCAGTCGATCGGTTTGCCCACGCCGCCGATCTCCAACCAGGCGAATCGTTTCTCCAGCATCGCGACGGATGGAGGCGCAGATTTGATTACTTTTATATCACTTTCTGCGATCAGTAAAAACATTGCTTTAGCAAACAAGTGCTGGCATACTCAGCGTGCGTAGAGAAATGAAGAACATAGCGTTTTGAAATCATGGTTCAGGTTTATTAAAAGAAACGTTAAGAATGCCTGTCGGAATTATCCTTGCAGTACATACGTATATTGGGTGGACTATCTGGACATGGTGGCGGCTCTGATAACAACGTGCCCCAATCATTCGATGTGGTATTTTCTGAACCGCTGGCAAGAGTCGCAGCATCAACGGGCAGTGTGATTGCTGGTGTATCAACCTCGAAAGATGTCGATCCATTGAGGTGAATGTGCTTTCGTCTGCAATTAATTAACATCTCGTGACATGTCATTGCCGTTTTGCATGACAACTTACGCGAGCATCAAAGTATCGTTAGTACTAGTCTCGCTATTTGTGTAGTAGTGAAGGAAGACACTTTCTGGCCACTTTTTGTACTCGATCGTCCCGAAGAAATATTCGACGGCGATGAGTAGTAAGAGAAATGCTAGTAGCACTTTGTAAAATGAGCAGCAGCTCATATTTGAAAAACACTGGAACGTTTCCCTCGCGATGTACGTACGCAACTCAATGCCACCATTTACGTTCCCTCCGGCACTCGCTCTACAATTATGTAAGATTAATGTTCATCAAACATTTGAAATAAGAGTTGCGCGACGTTATACCATGTTTTAGCTTATGCCAGTGCAATAAAACTATCAAGAATAATTCAATGTATACAGAGAAATACGCTGACGGTTAAATATCATGCATGATAATTTGTTTGCCCTCTGATACACGCATGAAATTTCTATAAAACACATGCATGCCTGCTTACATTACAAATAAATAATCTTATTGTTTGGGTGATATTTATTCAAAAATTAACCAACAACCATATGTTATTATTGCAGTATACTTTACCATGAGTGCCTTCTTTGGCATTTCGTTAAACAATTCCAATTAATCTAAAATAGAACAATAGATTTAAGCATGTAATCACTACCATATTTAAAAATTCAATAGTCATACATTTGTGCTTATCAACCAGCAATGTTAATGTTTAGCTACTGCTGAATGGACTATACGGAATGTATTTGATGATGTCTCAGCCCTTGTCAACGCGAACACCGTGAACCGCAATTGCGAGAAAACACGTCGCGTTTTTCGTGCACAATACGAAACTACTAAGGGTTGCTCGCTTCTTGGTGTAATCACTTTTTGGGCGCGCTTTCATTTAGATGGCTACGGCCGATGATGCACATCTAGTGCAGGTACTCAACGCACTTTATCATTTCACTGGCCTGCTAGTTAATTCATTATACATATCGCGTGTCACAGCACTAATTTTCGTTTATTTATTTGCACACTATTATCGGCGAAGGGAAGGCTTCGAATACTGAGGGAATGGCAACAGCAAATGTGAAGGCTGCTATTGCGGTGGATTATGGTGTGTGATTATAGTAGTAGTGAAAGTAGGCGTGGTTAATAGCTTTCGCAGCTAGATGGAGCTTAGAACCTCGATTTTTAAAAGAAATTCTTAATTATATTAATTAAAATCATGTACATACAATAACAGAGCGAAAGATTGATGCATAATTGGACGATTACAAAAGAACGACGAGGACATTGGGCGGTCATATTCAAATTAGAATCAGATTTGTTATGCTGGTTTGGCTGATTTCATCGAATGAGACCCATTTCTTGGTAACGTTCAACACGTCATCGAGGCAGATTAACTCGTCGGTTTCCACTGACGCCGCGGCCGCTGTCGTGGCTGTTATCACTGGTGAATTTCCATTGGGGTCGACGTTAGGAGCGGGAGCTGGCGTGGAGAGCGAAGTCTTTCCGTGCAAATACTGCGTGGACGCTGCTTGAGCAAAGACTTCGCTGATCGTCGTCGCCAGGCGTTTTGCTTGCTTCTTATTTGCGCACTCGAACGCGTAACAACATTCTTTCGGTTTCTCATCGGCGTTTCGCACGTCGTCCTGGAGAGCAATTAGCGTAAAGTATGTGCGGCCATTGACGGTATGCAGGCCGCAATTGGAGATAGCGAAAATTGAAATGTCTTCTTCGTCGCATTCGGTATACGTCTGCTTATCAGAAGTCTCTTGATCCGCGCTCGACGTATTCTTAGCGTCTCTGCAGATTCGCAAACCTTTGGCGGTGAACTTAACAATCGCCTTTCGCGGTGCGCCGGATTTGTTGCTTTTCTTCACCTTCAGCAGAAACTTGATCGTATTCATCGACGTGTTGTTGCCACTGCTGGCGTCATCCACTGCCTTTGACTTGCAATTTGCGTTCAAAAAGTTGAGTGATAAAGGCAGCGGTAGCTCTGCATAGCCGAGATACTTCATATGAAACTTGCTCGAGCTCTTCGACTTGCCGTCTTTTGGCTGTAAGTTGCGCGTTGCATCATCATCCGTGAATTCATCTGCATCGTTCTCCGTCTCGTGCGGCTCGAAGTCATCGTCGTGGAGGGACAATTCTTCGGGTAGTTCTATGCAATGCACAAGCAAGAAAGTTATCAATTAATGGATGGTATGTGATACAGCGGATGGAAATTACGTTTTGTTTTTGTGTAATCGGCACCATGCTTTCAGAGAAAGTGGTATAAATAGATTGCAGGTCAAAAGTGCATACGTTTCGAAAAGTCCGATATAAGTTGTGATTGTGGTTGATAAACAAGGAGAGAAATGATGTTGAAATGTTAATTGCGACGCATGTCCGCAGCGTGTGCGCTAATTAACTGATTCGCGGATAAATTTGCGCAACTTACTTTTGTGATGGATGAAGTTGGAGGACTTCGTCGAGAACTTGATGGACTTGATAAACTTGGACATGTTGAGTCTCAAGCAGCCGTCTATGCAAGGCTTGGAACAATCACTACAATTTCGCTTATTTAACACTTTGAATGATGCAAATTTTAATTGCATTTCATTTTATATACAAGAGTTTCATCCCCACTGTAAGATACTATTCCGAGTGCGTTGGTCCATCGCCCGATGGCGCGAGCTACGCCAATTCATGCAATTTTTACGCTTCGGCCGACGAGTTTAAAGTTTATTAACTATCAATGTTGATTATTTATGATGATGGCGCGTGTACCACGCACGAATCTCAATGTGATATGCACGTATTATGTATGAATCAATCATACACAATCAGTGATTATACAAAAATATATACGTATTTATTATGTGAATAATTGTGAATAAGTTGTTCACTGGTAACAAAGTCTAATTATGTTTTGTACAATGTATGTGCGCATGCATATGTAAATAGGTATGCGTATGTTTGTTGTTTTGATTATTGATAACTGAAGCTAAGGATGCTTAACATTGTCGCATAATGTTACACCATCGCCGACACATGATGCGTAAGCCATAATATGTGGAATTACGTTCTCCTCGATAACGCCCTTGAATAAATGCGCCCAGGGGCCCGTGGCAAAGATGCCAACGTCGTCACCGCCATGAGTTTCAGAATCTAATGGCGCGATTGCTGGGAACTGGTAATTTAAGTCGTCTGCAATAGAATTCAATGAGTCTGGCACACATAATTGTATGTCAATTGATACTTACGTTTATCATCCTGGTCTAGATCGTGTCTTTGTCCATTCGCTTCCGGTTTGTAGCCGGGACCATTGGCGTACGTTAACGTGGAGTACGGGAGATGATCCTCGGCGGTGCCAGCGGAGGCAAAAATGTCATTTCCGCGTTCTGCGTAGCCACTGAGAGACATTGTATGTGCATGATCGGAAGTAACTACAATGAGTGTGTTTTCCGAGTTCGTCATTTCGTACGCCTTGCGTACAGCTTTCGAAAATTCCAGTGTTTCGTCGAGTGCCTTCTTGGCGCGGGTATGATGATGTGCGTGATCAATGCGTCCACCTTCGACGAATAGGAAATAACCGTTCTCGCCGCTTGCCAAGACTTTGATAGCCACCTCTGTCATCTCTGCGAGCGAGGGATCCGCCTCGGTACGCTCCAGGTTGTAGTTGCAGTGCGATGACTCGAATAAACCCAGCAGATACTCTGTCTTCTCGGAGACGTTAAGGAGCTGGTCGCGATGCCATACGTATTGACCGGAATGCGCCTGCTGCCATTCTTTGATAAGATTCACGCCGTCCAAGCGGTCACCAAGATCGCCCTCTTCGTCTTCTTCTTCAACTGGCAGAAACTTTTCTCGCCCACCGCCTAGAATGACATTGAAATTACTGCCGGTCTCGCCGTGAACCAGTTGCGTGGCAATGTCAGGTACAATCTTCGGATCGACGCCGGCTGAGTAAATGTCAAAGTCGCTCTCCCAGTCCCTGTTGGCGGTGTTAGCATACACGCCCGAAGGAGATGCGTGCGTTACACGTGTTGTTGTCACAATCCCGGTACGCTTGTTCTTCAGCTGTGACCAGCGGCCGATCGACGTTACATGATTGCTGGCGTTAATACCCTGCTGCCAGTCGCCCTGCCCAACATGTCCGTTCACACCGATCGTGCCGATGTTCGCCTTCACACCGCACAAATACGCCGTGGCCGAACATGCAGAATCGGCAACTTGCGAATCAACGCAATAAGTCTACCAAATCTCCATTAATACCAAACCGTATACATCGCGAACAATATGTTTTACCTTTGACAATCCGGTGTTGGGGAACTGCTCAAAGGACAAGACCGACTCTTCACCAGGCTTACCGTCTAATTGGCCCATGTAAGCGCGGGTTGCTGCCAACGTCGGGATGGACATTCCATCGCCCAAGAACATAATCACATTTTTGGCTTTGTCTGGAAAATGCAACATTAAAGAGCGCCCACAATAGTGCAATGTCATCTCGGTGAAATTCACTTGTGTTTATTTTCTGATGGAGTTTTTCATTGAGAGTTGTCTGTGCCTTCTGTCTCCAGAATTCGCTCGTGTTTTCGTACTCACGGTCCGGTCGTGCTCCCCGTTTCAATCGGCGGATTGCATGGGAATGCATATATTTCGTCTCATCTAAAATATTCCACTTGCTACACATGCATATAATAGAATAAACAAATGATAGCTAATTTACACACGCATCGTATTACAGTCGCTTTAATTGTTTGCTAGAATAAAAAGGTGCATATGCAGATGTCGTATCAAATGATTAATTGGTATCGGTTCCTGACATATTCTGCCTGTTTTTTTTAATATTATTAGCAATGGCTCATCATCCGCTGGCTCTTCACTCCAATCACGCTAATTATCAGCTTCCTACATATTATTCAAAAATTACACAATATTCTAAGATTATTTATTCGTTGCGACTTCTGCGATTACCGCGATTCGAATGTAACTGATCGAAATTCTCACACATGTGAAAAGAGAAACAAAGAAATACTGCAATAATTAAATGTTAATCAGCGCGCATGATGTTGGTGCGATAAAAAATAACAAGTTGGACGCGTGCCACACGCCCATCATCGGCCTTTACTAGATCATCTAGGAAATGGCAATAGTAGTGATAGTAGAGTAACGAGTGATCGCATGATCCAGGTTGGTTTTACGTTGGATGGTCTTACGTACGTACCTTGCTTGCGGCGGCCGTAGTGCTGTGGGGTGCCGAACGCCACCGAGAGAACGACGAGGAACAGGACGATGGGCAGCTGCATGGCACTACGTTGGGCTGGAACACCGACGCGCGTAACACAGCTTGTTTAAACAACAGCGACTACGCAGTATGCTCTAATTATACCTTTAGTCATTTGTGCACACTTTTATGCTCGGCGATAGTGTCCCTACCACGATAGCGCACAGAAGGTTTTTCGCGCACCGCAATCATGCGAAGATTTTTTCGGGGGCACGAGCAGAGCACTTATCAGCAAAAAAATGCAGTGCCATTCATTAAGGACAATTGGAGAGTTTATCGCGTGTCTATTATTATATGCTTTATCAGCTGATCGATCGCAGAATGGACTTATTTAATTGTTTGATCATAATTATTCGTCTAATCGCTGATAGATTATTGCGCGTACAGTTAATGCAGTTCGGTGTTCTTTCGACAGTCGGGGCACGTCTCATTCACATGCGTATTGTTCACGGCCAAAGATAATCCTGTGGTACGTCGAGCAGCTGCCGTTATTGGCGGCGGTTGCGTAACGAACGAATGTAGTTAATGGTTTCGCACAGAAATGCAGTATTCATTCGAATGCAGCGCACGGTGACGACGAATCAATTGGCGCAACGCGTCCTCGTCCTTGTACTTTGTAAGATAACGACGTTGACGGTTTTCCGGCGAAGTGAGTCCGGTCGCGGTCAGTGACTACTCTGGCGCAATCCGACCGCGCTCCATTGACTGGCCATATGGGGCACGGGAGCCAAATGACAAGATAGTCTGCCGCTTTGATAGTATATAGGATTTATTAGTTTTAATTATAAGTAGAATTCATAATCATTACAGTTTGCTCTCATCAACACAATACAAATCATTAACACCGTTCTATATGGTTTTTGTTCTCGTTTGTTTCTTTGTTTGTTGTTGTTGTTATTGTTCTTGTGTATGTTTCGTGTTTGTTACGTTTGTGTTGTCATTCGTTGTGTTCTTGTTTTGATTTAGTTTATCCAAAAATCACCTACTTTACTAAATAATCTGCAAACTAAACCCAACGTCAACATCTTCGCTCTTCACATCTAGCGCGCTCGTCCAATTCTTAAATGCTACACAATTAATTGATTATCTTGAATACAGTTATAATGCGAATACGTTGCCTTAACTTTAGGCCAATAAGAAGATGAAGCATAATTGTTAATAATTGTCAATTTAGTTCCTTTTAGGCTCTGTTAGCATTTTACTCATAAGTAATTGATATACTTATGTGATATCTTTGCGAAATTAATACATAACAATACGTGTAAAGTGCTCAAGTGTGAATTGAACAAGTTTCAACGTGTCGTATGACAATCGTCTGAAATAATTATTGATTGATAATGAATCGCCGGAAAACGATTAAAATCTGATTGAACAAAGTGAATTAATGCAGCGCGAAACCTAGCAAAATCGTCTTATCTCCATTAGAACACTGATTATTATTTGAACAATTAAGTAAGTAGTTTTGAGAACATTTATATTGTTGTACAATTAAAACACTGACGCGCTCTAATCGACAAACACATCTCCTAATCAATCCGTTTCGCCGGATTGTACATTCCATTGCATCGCCAACACCACCAGCAACTCATACTGACAATGAACGCGTCTAACTGTCAGTACGACACTCAATTTGCATTTTCGGTTGTTGCGTGTTTGCCGTCTTCATCGTGCAATAAAGAGGAGCCCTATTAGATATTAATACACTTAACATTGAACATTAACAAGTTGTTTGTTTGCGATAAGGGTTGTTATAATATTCGGTAAAGCCGATAGGGAGGTATGGGGTTCTTTACGGATTGGCCTCCGCATCGACGCCTTGCAAATCGATGGTAACTGAATCGATATCGAATTAAGAAAGAGAACTGAATATGCGAGAAGGTTACAAAATAAGGAAGATCGAATTGTCCAAGCGTTCCGCCAAATTTCAACTCGTCATTCGTTTGTTTCACCGTCTGTGTTTATCACCACGTTCCTCGCCATTAGATCTCTACGTATATAGAATATATGTATATATATATATTATATGTATATAATTAACTATAACAGTAAAATATATCAATCAATCGATAACAATTATATATAAGAATCTTATAAAAGTAGATTTTTAGTTATTCATCTATATTTCTTTATATAATTTTTAAGGTATAATTTGTATTTCATTTTCATTGTTATAGATTGCAAGGTGTTGATTTTTTTTGGTTTTTTATTTGTTCTTTGAGAAAACGTGAAACCCAGCCATAAGTACGAACGTAATTTCTTAACTTATTTAGTTTTTTTGTGGTTGCATGTGGGAACGTTTGAATTTTGATCCAAGTGGTTTAACTTGCTACTTTGCTTCTAGCACGGATTGGAATTCATCAGCTTGCGTGTACCTCTATCAATATGCGTGTTCAGATTTATATTGTAGGTATTGAATGTTCATCCATATCATGATGTATCGGTCACTGATTAATCCCTAACCTATCACAGTGAGTGAGTAAAAAACTGCACCATTTTGGACATGCTCAAGCGCCGGAGCACTGAGAAAAACATTGAAACTGATTCGTAATCGCAACTAAATTACACTAAATGTTTATTTGTAGAATTATCGTCTTAAGTAACTTAACGTTGACGACGCTGCAGCGTACTGCTTTCCATACATCTAGACACTTCATAGATTTAAGTAAGAGTGAGGAGGAGAGAGTCATTAAACACATTAAATGTATGTACGCATGTTGATGTAGGTAATTCTTTCAGCAGTGCAACAAACCCCATCTCAATCGCCTGCTTTGCGCACGAACGCGTCCTCAAGTCTACATCGCCAATGTTTCGAATGCCTCCTCTCTCATTAGGCCTGCGACTACCCTACATAACTGCTTATGTTGTTGTAAATTACCCTGTCTGGCAAGAATTGTTGTTTCTAATTAAAACGTTCTATGCGTTTTGCACGCCGACCATATATAGGTACGTCATGTACATACATAACTTTGTAGGTATTTGGTATTCATCTAGGGACTGTATATATTATATATTATAGGGTGGATATATTTGTTGATTTTATGCTCTGGACTGTCATCCTCACGTTAGAGTTCCAAACAGTTTACTGTGGGGGTACATCAATAATAATGGCTTGATTTGATTATGTTAGACACCTAGTTAAAGACATCAAATAGAGGAAAATTCTTGTGTGCGTTTGCCACGGCGAAATAATCAAATCCAATTGCATTGCGTTAAGTCTCAATCAGTTTTATGGTAACCAAGGTATCGTTCGATGTTCGATGCAGCCTGTTGCCCCGATATATAACCTATACGTATTTTGCTGTATGTTCTACGTTTTGCTATTAATATTGGCGCATCTTTTACATTTGTCTATGAAGCGTTCATTTAAATTTTAGTGGGAGCGTGTTTGTGTGTAGGTGTGTGTATGCGCATGCGCGTATGCCTGATCGAAAAATGTGTCCTCATAATCTTTATTGAATGTAGTGTGGTGGTTTGTTTGTTTGTTGTGTGCATTTGAAATGAATCAGTTAGTTGTTTTAGTTGTTGGCATACGCTCGCCGTCCGAAGTATGTATGATCAGTGTTGGTTGGTTAGATTCCTATTGTTTTGAATTTAGTTGTATAAATTAATACGAGTGTGGGTGTGTTTGTAGAATTTGGACCTTGAATGAAATCGACGGCGTGCCATTCTTGTACGCTTCAATCAGCTTAAGGTTTGGAATACAAGTAGCTGACGAACTCTGCAAGCAAATGCGAATCATGGGATACACGTGTCACGCAAGCTCGGAATGCAAACCACGGAGTACCTTCATAGTTCACCTGGCCATCGCCATCAACGTCGGCCTCTCGAATCATGTCGTCAACCTCTTCATCAGTCAAACGTTCGCCCA
Source organism: Anaulacaspis nigra (assembly GCA_030264675.1). Taxonomy (NCBI): domain Eukaryota; kingdom Metazoa; phylum Arthropoda; class Insecta; order Coleoptera; family Staphylinidae; genus Anaulacaspis; species Anaulacaspis nigra. The sequence continues at coordinate 22,216 of JARJDV010010045.1, forward strand.
TGTTAGTCATGACGTGACGCAACTCAATGGCGGAGATGAAACCATCATTGTTCTTGTCGAAAACTCTGTATTTACAACGAAAATAGGCATATGATATTTCAGTCGCATATATGATATAGACAAATTGATGAAATGCGTCACCGGACCAGCAGTACCTGAATGCCTCGCGTAGCTCAGTTTCGCCATCTTGATTCTTTAGTTTCTTGGACATCATCTGCAAGAACTCATTGAATTCTATGGTCCCGTTGCCATCCTGGTCAACCGAATTGACCATGTCGCGCAATTCCGTCTCTGTGCACAGATGAAATATGTCGTTATTAATGTGTCATGCAATTGCGCTATTTACTCTGAAGCTTTTATCGGCGTGCAATGCGTTGTCGTTCGTTGCATAATTGAATGGCTGACTCTTCGTGCATTTCCCATATTTGTTTACAGAGAGCGGTGGGGCCGCAGGGAACGGACAATCAATTCGCGAACAAGCACTGAAAGTAATACGCGTTTTTTGTCAATCGGCCGCTGCCAGCGTGCTGAAGGGACAGCGACGAAATAAGTGAGTTGCTGGCAGCTGTTTCATCAGCAGCCCTCCACTGCGGCGCAAAGCTATTGTTGGCGGCTCTCATGCATCCGGCGCACGTCTCCCTTCCTTCGAAACCAAAAAGTTTCGACGCTTTTATCTGGCGTGGTGCGAGCCGCAATTCGATTCAGGATTTCAGGCGGCGGCGCGCGTCGTGCGTGTGCTCTCGGCGACAACAATTGCACGCTGTGCTCTTATTTCGCTTGTCGATAAGTCCGCCGAAGAAAGTAATCGAACGGATGGATTCGCGCCAAGCGCCAAGGCGAATAATTAATGGGATGCACCGAATTCGTCCAAATGATAGTGAAAAGTGGGGCACGTGGTGATTGTGATTGTATAATCGATTCATGCATGCTGAGTGTTTTAGATAGAGTTACCTGTCGGACGCTGGCCGAGGGAGCGCATAACGACACCCAGCTCGGCCATGGTGATGGTGCCATCCTCATTCTTGTCGAACAACATGAATGCCTCCTTGAATTCAGCAACCTGCTCCTCGGTCAGGCCGTACTCTTGCTGCAAGCAAACAAAGTGGGTTAGTACGGTACGATATGGTTCATTAATGAAATCGACTCGCGCCGCTTAAGCTACGTTTACTTGGTTGTGGTGCGCGCGCGGCTGGCAAGGCATTTGGAATCAATCCAAATAACTCTATATTTTATTGTGGCGCATATACGCGCATTCGATCGGAATACTCATTAAAGTTGGACCGCCAACGCGTCGCGCCTGTACGACGAGCCAACAACAATCGGAAACATGCACGCCAACATTTATGGCTCTTATAAAATGCGGCGCGCATTAATGCGCACCGCGCGCCAATTAGTCAGAGCAGCAAGGCAACAATGAAGCAAAGGCTGTGTGGAGTTAGTGAGTTGTAGGGTGCGGACACTTACGGAGACGCTAATCACGTCCGTGGTACTCGTCAGCCGCTTCAGGCGGCTGTACTCCTCGTTGTAGCTGGCCATCATCGCCGAAGACTGCACACTACGGCTCACTACGCTCGCCACGCGAGCACTTCGACCCGCATACTGTAAATATGCGCGTCTTATCACAAGCAAACGTGCGCGCGCGTGCTGCACGCAGCTGGGTGGCTTAAAATAAGTCAAACGGCTCACGTTTCGGCCGCCGCCACGCGGGCCCACGTGAGTCGAATGCGTCTGACTATTTTGCGTATTGTGATCATCTCTTTCGCCCATCGTGTATGTGGCGTGTTGTAGGCATTTACTTTACTTACCAGATCGATGGTGACGACGAGGTCATACTGCTTCTTCTTGTTCTTCGAGTTCTTGGCGACGCCGGCTGCGTTGGCCGGCTTGATCATGGGCTTGGTCCTTTGGACGGAAGCGGTCTTCGGGACAGGCTTCGCCGGCTTGCCGATGTTCGGCTTCGGCCCATTGCTGGGAGTGCGTGGACATGGTCCTGCTTTCGGCGGAGCACTTCCGTCGGCCGGCTTGTTCCTAGCCTATAGGCATATCACATGGTCCATTAGGCGGCAATTGGAAGCAGGATTCAGATTTGTATCGAATGCTACATAGATGGGGATGATGCACAGAGAAGAGGAGAACGCCAAGGTGTTGGCGGCGGCAAACAATGTGATTGTTTCGATAACGCATTAATTCTCTAAAATGGGGCACTATGTGCATACAGTAGTTGGTCGACAATTGGAATGGTGTGCAAACATAAACGTCGATTAGGGCGGGGGCGCACTGGCTGCAGAATCAAAGTGCTAGGAATAATCATTTTGCTTGCTATACGTTCGAAACGCATGCCATTCACTAATCTTGCATTAAGATTAGTATAATACGCGCGCGCAAAGTTTTAATGGATTAATGAGTTTCGCATTGGCTCATTCTGGTGCAGTCGAAGCTATTCGGCGGCAGCGCGCCGAGATTATGAACACGTATGCAGGACAACGACGACAACGACGACGACGACGATCGTTATTTACGTGCATGAATGGGGCAGATGAAAAAATACGGCACTCTGAACGCGACACCTGTGCTTTCTCGAGTACTGCCGCACCGACGACGAATCTAACGATGCGTATTAACGGCGGTTAGCATTCGAGATAATGGAAGCCGCGCGCATTCAGACGTTCATTGAGGCATTCCGCAGGAGCCACTTTGAGAATTAGCTTTGCGGGAAATTGTCAACGACTCGAAGGACCCGGAAGGTGCACGATGCGTGGGTGGTTGCGCAGGTAGTTTCAACAACGGGAGATGGATAATTTCGGAGAGGTGGGGAATTCGGAGAATGTCGGCAGTCAATTAATAATTACGCTATCATAATATCAATCTCGTGCAGCGGCTATCCCTGCACGTGTACAAATGCAATTGCAAAAAAGCTTAGGAAAATGAACGTTGTTCGTTGTAACAGTCATTTGAATTTCGTTAAAATGAGCAGTAGCATTGTGAAGTGTAAAATGATATTTATTTGTTTCCATTTATCTGCGTACAAAGGTTCATCGTATAGGCACCTACGTTGTTGTTTATTGATGCGTTGGACGCGTAAGTAAATTAAAGCAGTAATTTCAATAAAGGGAGTGTTTTTATTGCTACATCGCACAGTGGTCAATCCGTGGAAAGTCTGTGACAAGCGACTATAACTTTTGAACACTGTGCGATGTAGCAATAAAAACACTCCCTTTATTGAAATTACTGCTTTAATTTACTTACG